>JAADVT010000279.1:0-34487 GCA_023335895.1 Pythium rishiriense
CTGGGTCTGGAGAAGCGTATTATAGATCCGACCACAGCCGGCGGGCCGATGGAACAGACACAGAAGGCCAAAGAGGAGGAGGAGGGGAGACCCAATCGATGCGTCCGACTTCAGTGTCAACACTCTGGCTCGGCCCAACACCATGAAGGGGCGTGAATACCGAGGTTTTATACGGACATGAAAAACCTCAGATTCCACGGTTTCTCTCCGACCGACCGTGACATGGCTCCACCAAGAAACATATTTAGACCAAGTATAATATCTTGGACGAGCACGACCAGCCAGGATTATTCGCGAACTCGGCCGTGGTCGCGGGCACTGGCGGTGATGATGGCCGGCGCTTTGCTATGAGCGAGAACATGTCACTTGTGAGGAGGATCGCTGGGAGTCAGTCGCCCGCCGTAACAGACTGTGGTGCCGCCGACTGTCGCGACCATTGCGCGTGCCATTCCGCCATTTTCCGTGCCACTGCCATGCTGCCAGCTATGACCGAGTCTGCTCTGGAACGCCTGTCGCCCGTGGGAGCGGACGCCAAGTCTCTGCGACGGGAGGCCAAGCGTGGCTACGCGCTCGCGCTCGACGGCGCCGTCAAAGCCGAGCCCGCGGCCGAGTCGCCGCGTAAGAAGCACATGTCCGAGAAGCCCAAGAGCAAGTGCCACGCGGCGTCGACGGGCGCCAACGCCGCCAAGAAGAAAGCCGCGGCGCGCCACCACAAGGTCGCCGAGCTCCAGGGCGTCGTGGACGGCATCCAACAACAGGTCGACGCCGCCTCCAAGGGTATCCAGGAGCTCAAGCAGCTCGTCCACTCGCACTTGCTAGGAAGCGTGACCACGGGCGCCGGGTGGGTCGACCCGTCGGTCACGGCGACCTGCGTGTCGCCGCCGGCGTCGCTCATGGCGCTCGATGACCAGGACGACGACGAGCACGAACTGAGCGAATTCCCTGGGCTCTTCGCCACGGACACGCTCGTGCACTACGGCGGGGAGCCGATGCCGTTCTCGTGCTGAATGGCACACGTCGCTGCCCCACCCCCACCCTCCGTCGTCTCTGGTTATTTATAAGAATCCGCGCGTACAGTACAACGATACTCGCTCTCATGTTGGCAGTAGGGTAAAGTAAGCAAAAGCGATCCCGTTGCCCCCCATGTTGTCTTTCTCTCGTGCATCTTCCTCTCCACACATGACATGGAGTTGCTTGTACGTATTAGGAGCGGCCTTTGTAAGGCTCAATCCACGTGACCAATTCTTTCCAGACCATCAAGAGAATCGTTGGCCTTTTTGCTTGGGCGACCAGCTACAGCAGTGGGATGGAGCGATGGGTGCACCCACGGAAGAAGAAGCCGTTTCCTCGCACTTGATAGGCGTCTTCCTCACCCTATCCAAACACGACGAGACGCTGTGGTCATAATCATCGTGTTGACGAACTGGCCTCGAGAAAGCGTCCCGATCCTGGGGGACGATCCTACCAAATGTAGGATATAGTGTGGCACACACGATTCAATGCAGCCAATCAAAAGGAGTCGTGGTTCCATAAAATCAGAGTGATGGTCAGGTTGCGTGGGAGCTGTTTCGAACTTCTCTCATCGCATCTTGGTGGGCGGGCCACTGCCGCCGGCCAGGCGCGCCATGGGATCATCGTGCTTCTTGACGAGATGCTTCGCGGCAAAGCTACGCAGCTCTTCATAGGTGTACGCACGCTCCTCTTCTTCGTCGTCTGCGGGATCCGCTGCGATGGCTGAGCCCGACGCCGCCGTCGATGGCGCGTCGATACTGCTGGCGTCGTCCATAGCGCCACTCGACAACACAGATGATGCCGATGGCGGTTTGCTGGATACTGACGTCGGGGAGGATACACTACCCACCTGGAGGTTTCCTGGAGACTGTTGTTGGGACATCGACTTGTGAGGCGACAGCTCCAAGCGTGTGGTTTTCTTGCGCTGCGGTGAGCCGGAGGTGGACGAGTGGCGCCCACGAGAGTCAAATGAAAGCGTGGGTGAGTTGGCAGCCGGTAGTGTGATCACACCATTTAGGCCACCAAATGAAGGGACTTGGACTCGTAGCTTTTGCGACGGATCCGACGAAAGCTTGGACGGTCCATGGACGATAGGAGAGGAGGCCGCAGTCGGATCATTGCCCATCGGGTACCCGTCCGACATACCTGCCGCTGCCGCGGCGCTCGACTCGTGGTTCTCCTTCATGAGACTGCTGGTAAATATCTCGATTGCCTGTAAATACTCAAGCACGTTCGAGTCGGTCACGTCTCGTGCCGAGTGGGAGCCCAAGGCAACGTTTGCATTGCCGTGTAGACTGAATTGGTCGGCATTTCTCGCACAGTTCGCATGGGCGAGCATCGAATGGATGGAGTGGACCGACGACTTGATCCGAGTGAGCTTGTTCGTTGTTTCTTCGTACTCCACATCAAACGTCTTGTTCTTCTCGAGCATCGCATGGTACTTGGTTTCGAGAGTGCGGTACTGTTGCTTCTGCGTCGCGCCAGTCGCTATACCCTCTTTGGCCTTAAACTCTTCGATGGCCTGAGTGAGCTCCTCGACTTGCGTCTTCAGAGCGGCCTCTTCGCGGGTCAGCCCCTCAACATGCCTGAACCGCTTGAAATTCTCCTCGTCTTTGAGCGTAATCGCCTCAGCGATCTTGGTGATATCGTTAATGCCCGTGATCTTTTTTATTCCGTCGAAAATTTGGTCATACTTCGCCACGATGCTGTCGTTCGTTGTTGTAAGTGCTTTGTCGAAACCAATTTTCCACGATGACAGCACGGCGATTCGCTTGAGTGGACTCGGATTGTCCGCCTTGGCGACCGAAGTTGACGATGTCGCTTGTGGAGACGTCGGGCCACCGCTCACTCCTCCGGCTGCAGCTCCTCGCGGGTGGGCCCTGCTCGAAGCCGTTGAGTCTTCTCGATCACCAAACGTACCGATAGCGCCAACCCCGCCGAGTCTCGCGTTTGCCTCCTGAACGTCGCGCATAGCATTCTCGATCGCGTGGCGCAGCTCCTTGAACTCGAGATCGTACTGGCGTTGTTCGCTCTCGGCGCGCTCCTGGATCTGCTGGATCTCTCGACTGACCTGCTCTTTGGCTTCGGTGGCCTTCTTGAGTTCGGCAACCGATGCGTCGTATCGAGACTGATAATCGCTCAGCTCTTTTTCGAGCTTCTTATAGATGCCATCGAAGATCACGCGGTCTTTGCGCACTTTTTCGATTTGCCAACGGAAGTGCTTGTTTATTGAGTCCATCTCGTTGCGCTTGACGAGTGATAGCTCAAGCCGGTTCTCGAGAGCGCGCACGCGCCGCGTGATTGATGCACTCGTTTCCGCACCCCCGCCGCCGGCTCCCCCGCTGGACTCGGCCGACGACTGGCCCGCGGAGCTGGCAGAGGAGCTGTCGCCATGGTACTGTTGCTGGCGCAGCGTCTCGAGTTCGTGCTCTTTCTTGGCGATCTGCTCTTCGAGCTTGGCGACGCTCTTCTTGGCCGCCTCGCCTTTTTTCGTGTATGTCTCAGTCATTTTTTGGAGGTACTCGACGCGCTGCCGCTTTTCGTGCGCGAGCAGCTGCCGTGCGTCGCGGAATTCGATCGACAACTCCTGCTTTAAGATCTGATTGCGCTCTTGGAGCTTGCGAATCACGTCGCGCTGTTCTCGTACCGAGTATTTCTTGGCAGCGGCCGAGAGTTTGGCTGTCGGTGAAGCAGTAGCATCCGTTGGGGACGCAAGTGTGTTAAGCCCGCCAGCCCCAGCGCCGCGTGACGGCGGCTTGAGTTGCCTGCCAGTACGTTTGTCGACCCCTGACACGCCGCGAGTGCCTTCGAACCCATAACCATCGTTGTCTTCAAAGTCGTCGCCATCGTCTTCCTCACCTTGATTTACGGTCGCTAGCTTGGTGAGGCCGGCGATGATGCCCAGTGACGAATCGGTGTCGAGCAGACGCGAGACCAGCCCCAACTTGTCCTGTGCCGCCATAGTCATCAAAGTTATCAGCGACAAGGAATCAATAGTTTCCAAACAGGAAGGAGACCGGCCAGCGTGTGTGCTGGTGGGCACGACTAAATGCGGTGTCGGCGTCTGTAAAGCAGACCGTTTCCTTTTCTGACCACTGTACATTGGGCTACCGTCGTACCTGTTATGGGATCCAGCAAGAGATCTCGCAAGGAGTACATGGTAGGGGTGGTGGGGGCCTTCCAATGGGCTCCCCGTTTTGGAGATTTCTTTTGGTGGTGGCAGCACCTCATTGGGCGCAGTTCACTCTTCTACATCTATGTCACGCGGGTATCCCCCCTTCGCTTTGGGAAGACGCCCTCACTTCCATAACACAGCGCCTTGCGTTGGACCGACTCATGAAAACACGGGTCGAACGATGCAAGCGCCTCATATCACGTCTACTCACTTGTCTACAAGCTGATATATCTCACACTCGGGTGGGGCAGTCGCTCCTTTTGTTTCATTCGAGAACTCGGCGCCCTCGTCGGAAGTTCACGCGCTTGACACGCACCACCGGGAGATCAGTGTCCTGGTTGTTGTTGCTGCTACCATCTGTAGGCGATTCCACCGGAGCAGGTTGCGCTGCTGAAGCATCACACTGCTCACTGCGTGGGGCGGCCTCCGCACATTCGCTCACCTGGTTATCTTCTTGGTGATCCTCGACAGGCATTTGAATGGTCTCGTCGGATGTGCAGACCTTGCCACCACGGACAACGAGTCGAACGGGTGCGTGGACAACCACGTGTGGCAGCTCGACTTCAACGCGCTCGACGCGGGTCTGTTCGCCGATGAACACGACGCACTTCTTCTTCTTGGTCTTCTTCTTGTCCTCTGCCACTGGCTCCTCTTCCTTTTGGTTGTCTACAGGGATCGTCTCTGACACATCCTCCTCCGTGGTTTGAACGACCAGCTCGTCCGGGATGGAAGCAGATAACCGCGGCTTGTGGTCGAGCTGGGACTCGTCGTGGAGGCTGTCGTAGTGGTCATTGCGAAACAGCAAGTGCATTTCCATATCGGGCGACTCGGCACGCCCGCTCTCGATGCGAAGCCGGCGCATCGGGCCTTGGTGGACGACAATGTGAACGTTGAAGAGCCGCGCGACAGCGTACAGCTCCGGGTTGCCGCCCCACTGGCCGTCCTGCTTCATGCGCGTGCAGTACGCGTCGATGGGCTCGAAGAGACCGGCCTGCTCGTTCTCGACGAACGGCTGGAACAGCTCCTTCTCACGCTCAATGTACTCGACGACACGCCGCCGGATGTCGCCGTAAAAGGCCTCGTTGCGGTAGATCTGGTCGCTCACGGCGCGGAAGAGGCAGTTGCCGTCGGCCTCGATGCGTACGACGCGCCACTGGATGCTCTCAAAGTGGCGCGCGACGTGGGCCGCGTCCGTCCAGGTAACGTCCACGCCGACAACATCGCGTAGCAGCTCACGCGTCTCCGAGTCCATGCGCGGCGAGTGCAGCTCATCGTCCACGGGCGACGAGCACGACGCCGTGGACGACGGCGGCGAGAGATCGTCCGACAATGTGGTGGACGTGGACGCCGTCGACGCGATCGACGACCGCAGGCTGTTGTTGTCGCTGTGGTGGTGCTGGTGGTGCCGCCGCAGCAGTCCAAACTTGATCAGCTTGGAGGAATCATGCGCGCCGAGATCCGACTCGCTCGTGAGGCTCTTGGACGCGCGCGGCGACGGCGTGAACTCGTCGTCGGTCGAGATGTAGCCGCTCTTGGAGCGGCGGCTCGGCACGGCCGTCTCCTGCGAGGACGGGTGCTTGCTGAGGCGCATGCCGTGGCCAAACCACCGGAACTTGGAGCGCTTCTCGCGCGGCGGCGCGGCGGCCGCGTCGCCCGTGGCGCTGTACTTTTGCGGGACGTTGAACACGTGGGCCGCGGGCATCGTGGTGTGTGTGTGTGTATGTGTGTGGATAATTAGATAGATATCGACGCGTTGCCGATGCGATCGCCTTCCTCGCGTGTCGAGTGCTCGTCGAGAATGTGATTATGAGGGAGTTTTCTTCTCCGGATTCTCTCAGCCAGGTCGCTTGGACAGCCCCGAATTGGATGCCGACGTCACTGGCAGGAGGCTCAAGGAACGCCGTGGTTGGTGCGCTTCCGATTGTGTGAGGAATCCCGCGCCCTGGCGCTCGTGCGTGCGCTGCCCAGATGGCGTGGCAGAAGAGCTTTGAGGGGGGAGCGACCTCCACTTTTCCAAGTGTGGGAGGGATGGAGCCACTGGGAGCCATATATAGCCAATCATGAGACGCTGATTTAGAAACGCACCAATGAAACGCCAATCATAACCGTTCAGAAAAACACAGACAGTCCCGTCCGTCCACGCGTGGGGATGATGCGAATCTGCGACCAGCGCCCAACGGCGATAATGCTCCGTGGGCCCAGCTGGATGTGGCGAGGAAGACGCTCGGTGATGGCTCAGGGAACCTCTGGATCACACCCCAACGTCACGAACCCCATGGGTTCCGTTCCAGATGCGATACGCTTGCAGGCGATTTGGCTCGAAGGGGCAGACGCGTCCGATCCACAAGGCGGGTGTGGGATGGCCAGATGAGGGGGGGTCTCAGAAATTCTTCCACGGTCTCATTCGCGCATGTCCCCGGATGGGATGGGAGGGAGATCCCGGGCGCGATCTTCTATTGGTCTATATGGGCGCGCACTAACGGCACTCATTTCTTGGACTTCAACGCCCCGCGGGTTTGCTTCTTGAGCAGCCGTTGCGCTTTTTTGCTGAGCACGACGGACGAGGACCCAGGACGTCCATTACCTTGTCCGGATCCTAGGCTCAGCGCGTCTAGATCCGAGGCCAAATCGCCCACAACTGCCGCTGAGCCGTCGTGGCTCGCAGCTATCCGAAGGCTCGCAGTGTCTGCTGGAGATGTCGCGACGGGATCACTTGATGCCTTCTGGACCTTCCACCGCTATTCCACAGCGCAACGCCAAGCGGCAGCACCACATGTGCCGACAACGTCAGGTTGCAGCTGAGTGGTGTTTTGTGTCGCATGAAATGATGCTCTCACCTTTCTCAGATCGTCAGGACGGAACCCATCGATGTCCAGCTCAATCTCTGCTGGCGGGGCGTTCATGTCCGAGTCGCGAAGCGATCGCACGCTATCATAGTGGTCGCTGCCGTGGTAGGCGATGTGGAGCACGTTAGTTGGCTTCTGCGCGTCGCACTCGATCACCATGCGTGAGCTTTCCTGGTGGATAACGATGTACACGCTGAAGAGCCGCGCCGCGGCGTAGAGCTCCTGGTTCCCGCCCCACGTCGAGTCCTCTCGCATGCGCTTGCAGTACTGTGGAAGTTGACAGCGATCGTATTAGACGCGACGCTTTTGTGGGATGTGCTGGCGGAGAACCTACATGTTCAAACTTTTCCTCGTCCTCCATGAACGGTTCGAAATCGGTGCGCTTTGATTCGATGTAGTCCACGACTCGCTAGGGCAACCATGAGCTTCCGATTGTTAGACGGTGATGCGGAGGACGAGAGCGCCACTGCGAGGTGCACCTTGCGGATCTCGACGTGTTGCTGTTGGTCGCCAAAGAGTTGGTCCCCCAGCGCACTAACGTGCGGAAGGCAACCGACGAGTCAGCCATAATCGTTCCCAAATCCCAGCGCGCAAGGCGTGGGTCCTACCGGAACAGGCAGTTGCCATCCGCTTCCACTTCCTATCGTCCACTCGTGTGAGTTTTGGTATCCCTCGCGTCAACCACCTCCAGGCGAACGCCATGCGTACATTCAGCTTGCAACCGACATCCGCCAGTATCTTGCGCATGATCTTGACCGAGTCGTCGTTAACCACAAACTTTTTCCCTTTTCCTTTCTTGCGGTCGGCGCGAAGCGCGGCCTTGCTCGCTTTCCCATCGTCGCCGTCGCCCACCTGCCCGATCGCATTGTCAGCGGAAAATTACAAACCACCCCGGCTCTCGTGTCCCAGCACGACTCGCGTCTCCAAATATGTATCATGTCAAGGCACTCACAGAGGCGCTTGCCTTCTTCTTGAGCTTCTTGTCGCCAGCGCCGCCCTTGCCCTTCGCCATTTCCGCTGGATCGGCGGCATGCACTCTGGTCAATTCACTGCGAACCTACGAAGCGTAACCACGACTGAAGCGAACTTAATGAGATGTAACCACTTCGAAGCGAACTTATGATAATCCGTATTTTGTAGGATCGTCCCAGTAGACATCCACCAAACCAACCAACCAAACGCCGCGAGGTGTTGGATGCCGAAGGGTGGTGGTGACCATCAACCGATGTGGGGCATCCTGACCAACATGGTGTCCACGAGACGGTCGTCCGCGCGCCTCCAGGAGAAGCAGAGCGCCGCGTCCTCCGCGCCCTCGTCGCCCACGCCCAGCGCCGCATCGTCGGCGGCGGGCGCGTCGCCCTCGACTCGCCGTGCGCGCGGCGCCACCAAGGCCTCACCGCCGACCGCGACCCGCGCGACGCGCCGCTCCACGCCGCCGGCCAAGGCGAGCCCCGGCAGCGGCGCCAAGCGCGGCCGGCCGCGCAAGAACGCTCCGCAGACTGTGGAGGAAGAGAATGACGCTGGCAGCGGCGACGCGTCGGCGACGCAGAGCGACACGGCGACCGACAACGGCTCGGCCGCGGAAGAGAGCGAGCAGCCCGCCGCGGTGACCAAGCAGCTCTTCAACGACGAGACCACGTCGACTGCACCGAAAGATAGTGAGTCGGAGCCGGAGCAGGCGGAGCGTGAGGATGAGTCAGTGACGACTGAGGTGGCGTCGGAGCCGGAAGCCGAGCCGGAGGTGGTGGTCGAGGTCCCGACGCAAACCGAGCAAGTGGCGGAGGAAGCGAAGCCAGAGGAGGAGGAGGAGGAGGAGATTGTCATGATGGACTCTTCCGATGAAGAAGATGAGGAAGAGGCCACTTCCGTGGACGCGAGTGCGAACCAGAAGGAGGACGAAGAGGAGCTCGAAGACGACGAAGACTTCGACGTTGCTGCTTTCGTACGTGTCGATCGGAAGTCTTGACTGGGCATCTATTCTCTGTACTCACTATGCATTGTTCCTAATCACAGGCTCAGATGGCGGCTTCGGGCATCAACCTTTCGACTGCGGCCAAGACGTCGAACAGCACTGGAGGCAACACCTTGGTCTTGGCGACCAAGGGCGGTATCCACCTGGTGCCGGACACGCTGGACAGCGGCGCAGCCTCGCGCACCAAGTTCCTAGAGTTCGAAGGCACGAAGCTCGCGCTCGGAGCGAAGGTCGTCACGGCCACGGTATCTGCGGAGGAGCAAAAGGTGCTGAAGCAGCAGCTCGGCAAAGTTGAGAAGTCCAACCGCCAACGCACCGAGGCGCAAAACGTCTCGACCGCCGGTCGCAAGTGGTTTGACATGGCGACCCACGAGATGGACGCCGACGCGCGTCGCGACTTTGCGCTGCTCAAGATGCGAAACTACCTCGACCCCAAGAAGTTCTACAAGACCTCGGATCACACCAAGAAGATGCCCAAACACTTCCAATTCGGTACGGTGATCGAAGGTGCCCACGAGTTCAAGTCGGCGCGGTTAACCAAGAAGGAGCGCAAGCAGACCTTCACGGAGGAGATCATGGCCGACGACAGCATCCGGTCGTACACGAAACGTGTGTTCTTGCAAGTGCAGAACTCGCGTGCTGGTGCGCCTGGCAAGAAGAAGAAGCAGAAGCGTTTTTGATTTTTGTAATGTAAATTTCCTCCGACGGCTTAGACACCAACCTCATTCTGCGAGTATGCACACGTCACACAGTTCCTGTCACTACAGAAAGTAAGCGTGCACACGTCGCAGGAGCTAACATTCGTACCGGTTTCGATCCGATATCCTCCAGGTCGAAGCGACGCACACAAAGGGACCGACTGCGTTGTGAACAGTCGTCGCGAACCACACGCACGCGTTCTTCCCTGTGGTGTCTGGCACCCATACACGCTGTCGTGATTGATAGAGCCAAGGCCCATCGTCCACTCCCACTGATCCTCCATGTCCAAGCGCGACGCCAAGCGAGACGATGAAGAAGAGGAGGACGAAGAAGAGGACGACGAGCTCTCGAGCAGCGGCAGCGACGGTGGCGACTCTGGTAGTGACGAGGAGCTATCCGAGTCGGGCAGCGACCACGGTGACGAGAAGGCCACGCCCGGGAACAGCAAGAGCAAAAGCGGCGACAAAGCAGGGACAAAGTTGGGCAACGAGCGCAGTCTCCACAATCAGCCGTTTGACGAGGCCGTGGACCTCAGTGAGTCTGAAGACATGTCGGAAGCCGGCAAGGATTCGCCCAAGAAGATGGCCGGCAAGACTGTAAAGAATATGCCATTTGACGAGGCGCTCGAGCTATCGGCAAGCGCACAAGACCTCGAGAGTCCCGTGAAGAAACCGCCTCCGCAGCAAAGCGGCAAGATCACTGGCATCCCCGACCACGCAAGCGACAAGAGCAAGTCCAGCACAGCTCAGGGAAATGCCTCGGAAGTCAAGAACCGCCCGTTCGATGAGGAGGTTGATTTGAGTGACTCGGGCGAGAGCGTGGACACGAACGGACCGTCGAGTCCCGACAAAAAGAGCTCGAAGACCCACAACGCCGCGCCAGCGGCCACGCAACCGGCTAGTGCTTCCGCTCCGAAAGCGAAAGAGCCAACACCTACACCGGCAGCGGCTGCCGCACCTGCCAAAAAAGAAGAGAAGCCAAAACCGGAGGAGAAGAAGCCCAACACGCAGACCGCCAAGCCGGCGCAAACGGCGACGCGGCAGCCGGAGAAAAAGGCGCCGGAACCCAAGCGAAAGGAAGAGTCGGAGAGCTCTTCAGGGGAAAGTGGCAGTGAAGAGGATGACGATGACGACGAAGAAGATGATGACGAAGAAGAGGAAGAGGAGGAAGTGCCACCGAGCAAGCAGCAAAAAGGAGGTGCCCGATCCTCTGGTGGTGGAGGAGGTGGAGCGGCGAGCTCAAAAGACGCAACTGCAAACAGTGCAGCCCACGCGACGATGATGGCGAGTGCGGGCGCATACAAGGAGAGCGACTACGCCAACCTCAAGGTATCCAACGAAGTCAAGGAGTTGTTCCAGTACATCGGTCGCTTCAAGCCGCAGGAGATCGAGTTGGAGACGCGGCTCAAGTGTTTCATTCCGGAGTACATTCCGGCAGTCGGTGACATGGACGCCTTCCTAAAGATCCCACGCCCCGATGGTGAACCTGACCACTTGGGTCTCAAGATGCTGGACGAGCCATCTCTCCAACAGAGCGATGCGACCGTGCTGGACCTGCAGCTGCGGTCCACGTCCAAAAAGAAGCACGGGGACATTGTCGTGCGTAGCATCGAAAACGCTGAAAAGGCACCCAAAGAAATCGATCGGTGGGTCAAGAGCATCGCCGACTTACACCGCACCAAGCCGCCCCCGCAAGTGCACTACACCAAGCCCATGCCGGATATCGAGAGCCTCATGCAGGTCTGGCCTGAAGAGTTCGAAGAGCTGCTGGGCAAGGTCAAACTGCCGGGTGCATCACTCGACATATCACTGGAGCAGTACATCCGCGTGATTTGCGCCATGCTCGATATCCCCGTGTATAAAAACGTCTACGAGTCGGTCCACGTGCTCTTCACGCTGTACCTGGAGTTCCGCAGCAACCAGCACTTTATGAACTACGACGACCAGCTCGACATCGCGAACGCGCGCAGCATGCCGTTGCCCATGACTTCGAGAAGAGAAGAAGTGAGCCTCCAGGACGACTACCCGTCCTCACGGAAGTGACGCCAGCCCAGAAGAGGAATACGCGCCACACGCTAGCTTGAATATAACCCCTCAACCAAAGCGTCGTTCATTTACGGAGATGATTTGCCATCCGTAGGTGGCTGCTGTTGCGCCTGGCGGTGCTGCTTCTGGATTTCGGCGTGCTTGCTCGCCATCTTCTGTTGCACTTCTTCCACGGCCTTCCACCCGAGAATGATCATCTTGGCGATGTTCTCCGAGTTCTGCGCCGCCGCAACCAGCCAACACGTCCCGAGTTAGACGACTCTCATGCAAAACACAGCAACACCGCGTTCCAACGGACCGTCTCGTGGCGGTTCTGCTCCATCTCCATGCGCGCATTCTTCTGCAGCAGAGTCGACCTGCCGGGCCCACGACCACACGACCACAAAGCGGTCTCAGCAACCGTATCGCGCACCCACACGTTGGTTTATGCTGTAGCACGCACCACTTCTCGCCCTTCTCATTCGTCCACTGGAACTGGCGCGTGGTGCGCAGGATCTCCCGATAGAGCCGCAGCGCCTCGCGCCGCTTGTCCACGAGCATTTCTGAAAAAATCGCAGTTCCAACAAAGAGCCACTCGAGGACAGCGGATGGCCTGTGCAAAACAAAAATCGATCATCACTTTTGAGGGGAGGTCACCTCCTCCGAAGTAGTATAGTGCGTCGAGGTCGGAGCCACAGACGCAAGAATCAAAAGGTAGTGGATAGAAACACACGCAGTTTGAGTTCAACAGGTTGGTGCGTCCGCTTGCATTATTCCAATTAACAAGGCAGACCCATGCGTGTTCGTTCCGCATCCAAAGGTCCTGGCGCTTAGAACTTGAGCTCGTGGGCACGGTCGTTCTTGGTGAGCGAGAACTTGGCGTTCAGGTACACCTTGAGGAACGACTCCTTCTCAATGTTCTTGAGGAGGGCCTCGTCGACGAGCTTCTGGTCCTTCTTCTTCTGCTCAGCGATGACCGGGGCCTGCGGGTGATAATCAGCAACACGTCAGTACCGCGTCGTGGAGGGAGCTTTGGCACAGCGATCCCAAGCGCTGATGGTTTTGAGTCGGCGAGGCGGGGAGCGACCGTAAGGTCACTCAGACCCGCGTTGCCTCATCGAGATGGCGGTAAACAAGTCAACGGCGACCGCTTCCTTTTCAAGAGAGCAGATCACCGAACGACTGCGACCATTAACAGCAACGAGACTCGCCCACGTGCGGATAGCAGGGGGAACAAAAAATGAAAAGAGACTTACAGCGGCCGACTGGGCGAAGAACTTCTCCTCCTTCGACTTCTTCGACTCGGTCTTCTCCTTGGCGAAGTACTTGTCGTTGACGTTCTCCGGGACAGCGACACCCGTGAGGTCAACCTTGGTCGACGTGGCGATCACGAAGGCCTGGTTGACACGACGGAGCGGCACGCCGTTGACCTTGTACGGGCCTGGTATGATGAATACGAGAGTCAGTACACATGTTCACGCAAAACCCGATAGGGATGATATCGAGCGACGACGAGGAGCGCGATTCCTCAGCTCTCATAATCTATACAATCCCCGGCAATGAGTCCAGTGCCCGCCAGAACTGGCATCCTAAACTCCCGAAAAAGAATAGGAACCAATGCCGGAGGACGGTCGCCTCCGCACCGGCGTCACCAGCCCTTCCTGCACCTTACCGCAGAGGATCTCCCGAGAGAAACCCACTGAAACAAAGTGTCGAACTGACTGGCTCCTCCGATACTTTGACTACCGGTAACAGTGGACTCGGCGGCCTCTCGAATGTCGATTTGCATCATCGGAATCGCGCCTCCCCGACCCACGCATGGGAAAAGGACATGGACAAATGCGACTCACCAGTGACGAGGAGCAGGCCCGACGGGAGCTGCTTGAGGAAGACCACGCGCTTTCCGCGGAAGCGGCCCGAGAGCAGGATGAGCACGGTGCCCGGGGTGATCGACTTGCGGAGCTTGGCGACCTTCTTGCTGTTGCGGACCGTCTTGGCCGACGGGAGCGGCTTCGGGATGTAATCAGCCGGGTACCACTTCTTGGCCGAGACCTGCTTCTTGGCGACGACCTTCTTCTCACCGCCCGTCTTCACGCGCCACTTGCCGTTCTTGCGGCGCTGCGAGTTGGCCGAGAAGGCGTTGATACCACGAGCGAGCTCGAAGTTGGCGCGCTTGGCGACCTTGCCAGCGGTCTTCTTCGGCGACTTGGCCTTCTGCGGGGACTTGATCTTAGCGGGCATGTTGCACTATATACCTATCGAGTACGGAGACAAGAACACGTCCATCAGCCTCAGCCAGTCCCATGTTCCATCACGTCGCCATCACACGCACCTGTTTGGAAGTGCTGGCCATTGACCAGTCCGACCCACCCAGCCCAGAGGCGAGAAGCGCCTCCACCACGAGCCATCCAAAATGTGGTGTGTGGTCGTCGGTCCCGAACCGGACCGGTCCGGTCCCTCCAACATATATATGTCCATCGTGAACCGTACCTCCAACATATATTCGTTAATACAGGTTTTTGTGCTGATGATGGGATTGTACAGGTTTTCGTCGGGGGACGAATCCTTTTGTAATGCCTCTTCAACATCCACCATGGGCAACGCCAGCAGCGACGCCGCCGAGGCCGCGGCGATGGCGCGCGTCGCGACGCTGCGCGACGAGCTCGCGGACATGGAAAGGACGGTGCGCGCGCTCCACGCGCGGCCGCTCGCGCCGCTGGCGCCGCACCAGGCGCGCGTGGGCGGCGGCCACGTCGTCACGTGCGACCCGTCGGTACGCGTGCTACTCGGGCCCGTGGTCGGTCGAGTGGACCCCACGACGGCACGCGTGCTGCTCGAGACCGACCGCGCCGCCGAGTTGACGGCCCACGTGCTCGCACACGACAAACGGACGGACGCGTGGGTCGAGGTGCCGTCGTGTCGCGTCGCGGGCCACCGCGTGGCGCCGCGTCGCCCGACCGTGGTTCGTCTCGAGTCGCTCGTGCCCGGGCGCCAGTACCGCGTGGTGTTTAGCGGCCTCCACAAAGATGACGCGCTGTCCAAGGTCGCGTCGTTCCGCACGCCGACGCTCGCGGCCGGCGCGGCGTTGCAGTGCGCCGTGGTGAGCGCCGACGACCCGTACGAACTCGAGTACGGCGAGCGGTCGCTGTGGTGCGACCTCAAGCGCGCCGTCGTGGACGACCAGCGCGTCCAACTCGTGGTGCATCTCGGCGGCCAAGTCGCGATGAAGCGCATGTTCGACAAGGCCTGGGCGCTGCTGGTGCGACATGCCGAGTGCGTCGCACCTCCCGTCACGCCAAACGAAGCCGGAGAGAACGCCGAGGCGGCATTCGCGAACGCGTGGGCGTCGCTCGAGCACGAGGCCATGGAGATCTTGCGCTCGGCGTACCGCACGCAGTGGACGATGGCCGAGGACAAGGCCGCGGTGCTCGCGAACGCGTCGAATTTGATGATGTGGAGCGACTGGGATGTCTACCCGGCCTTCACGACGAGCCAAGTGTTCGTTGTCAACCACGAGCAGCCCACGCTGGAAATGCAAGTGCTCCGCACTGTCGTGCGGTGCGCGCGTCGTCTATTCCAAGAGTATCAGCGTGCACTGTGGGACGACGATCTGGACCAAGTGTTTGCAAGAGAAACCGAGCTGCGCCGGATTGCTGAACAGGCGCTCGCAACGACAGCGCGGATCTTCCAGCTAAGTTGCAAGATTCCCATAGCACACGCTGATCTAGAACTACAGAAAAAGCGGCGCGAGATCGAAGGCGCACGCAAAGCGGAGCGACATCTACGCGCACTGGAGGCGGAAAAGATCAAGTTTGAGAAGATGCTCGTCAGCTATAACCAGCTACTGGCCCCACAGGCCGGCGAGGAATATTTCTACAACCTCGGCGACATTGGATTCTTGTTTCTGGACATGAGAAGCGCAAGAGTGGAGCCAGGAGGATCCCAACAAGCTGCAAATGAAGTGTTGAGCAACGTACAATGGGCAAGCATTGAGGCTGTTCTTGAGGACGAGTCGATACGGCTATTATTTGTGTGCTCTGAGTGCCCTGTCGTCGACGACTTGCCGCATGAGCTTCGGGTGACAACGAGATCGGAGGTCGAATGCGACTTCAAGACGTGGTGGGGGTCAAACTCCGCTGCGCAGCAGAGGGTTCTTGGATTGCTATTCGAGTGGAAGCTGCAGCGCGAAGGGCGTGAAGCAGTCTGTGTGTCAGGTTCTTCCAACACTCGGTTTGCGATGAAGACAATCGTGCGAGATACACGTCTCCGAACAGACCTTGTGCAGTGGATGGTTGGTCCGATTACAGCACGTCCCAGTGGGCTTATGGTTCCATCGCGAACCGGGACGTTGTTCGATCGCTTCACTTTCGAGCACTTTGAAGCTGAAACAATTGAGAAGACGCTTCTCTATGTTGACGTTGTCACACCCGAAAACCAAGCAAATTATTTGGAGTCAACGAAGAAGAACAACAGACTGACAGTTACGCAGGTGGACGGTGCAAGCGCACAGGATCCGGCTCGCGTTTTGCTTGGCCCTATTGTTGGGCATGTGGACTCCATTAGTGCAATTGTTCTTCTTGAAGTTGATCGCACGTGTGACTTAGTTGGCATCGTTGGAAACCAATTAACGGGTGAGCGACGGAGAGTCTTCCAGCACTTCGAGGCTGGTCGACCAAACTCATTCTTCTTGAACCACCTGCGCCCCGAACACTTTTTCGAAATCACCTTCGAGCGCATTCAGGACCCGAACTCCTATCGGTGTAGTTTTGCGACAATTGCGAGGATGCCATCCCAGTTTCAGCTTGTTGCACTGGCTACAATGGGGAATGAGAACATCGGGGAACCCATACTAACCGAGCCACTATCGACGCGAACAGTGTGGCCTTGGATCAACGACAATTTGAGTACAGGCATACCCTTCCGTGGTGTCGACAAGGTGATCTATTTCGACAAATTGATTCTTGAGAACGCGGATCCAATCAAGCATCTGGTTATCGAAGACGAAAACTCAGCGGACAGTCAAGATATCCGAACACGGGTCAAGAATAGAGTTCGTGAGGCCCAAAGGCTCAAGTGGAACATGCCCGGGGTTCGCCGGCTACTTGCACACGGCTCTCACATGATGTTGATGGAGAACAACTCTACAGACGTTGTCGACGACGCCAAAGAGCTCATTGTTCAAGAATGTGTTACCGAAGTGCAGTTAGAGTACGAAAACCTGCTACTGCCTCCGTCCAGACGTGTTTCAAACCCGGAGAAACGCATAAGCAACCCCATTCAGTTCGTGTTCGGCGCTTATGGACTGTTCGTTTTGCCAAAAGCGCTCACGAATACAACCTCTGGCTGCGAGGAACTATGGAATTGCCTTGACAAATTCTTGAGCACACCATTGTTATCGTTCGTGTCGATTGTTTCCCACTCGCCTGTCGTCGAGGATTCAGTGGAGGATGTCGAAGAGAAGGCTCGGTTTGACCCAGTGTATCGTCAAACTCTCACTTTCCAGCAAGAAAAACTCGGACGTCTTCTCCGCATTCTCTTCACGTGGCAACAACAATCCAAGCCGGAACTCAAATGTGATCGAAAAGTTGTCTTCATCTGTGGGCACGACAATCGCAGTTTCGACTCCATGTTGCAAGACATCGAGGCTCATTCCGCGATTCCTCGATCTTTCAGCATACGACAATTCGTTGTTGGCACATTCAAAACCTTGTTCGCAATGTCTGAGACTAAATCCACGTCGATACAGCTGAGCGTATTCCCGCAAGGCACGCTCTTTGGACGATATGGGTACTACCATCGATTCCAACTCCGTGACACGAATGCTAATCCCATCGGGCAGGACGAGGTTGATAGCTCGGAAACAGCATTGCTCCAGTCACAACAAAGCTATAGTGGGCTTCTCCATTTATCCATCACTCAAAAGCCTACGGTCGACGATCACAGCGAACTAGAAGCCTTGCCAACCCTCGTCGCGTCGGATAGTATCGTGCTTGTTCCACCTCCTTCAACTACTGCATTTAACGACGATGCTGAGCTCCGAGTTCAGACTGTTGGGCCAGCCAGTAATGCACCACATTGGTCACTCGAGGCGCGTCATCCTGATTGGCTTTCCGCGGTGATATCGCAACCGCTGACTGAGCAAGAGGAGATGATGGTGACGGAGATAAAATCCATCCTGTCCGCCAAGGCTGCCGACATTGACGTATCATTCCAACGCGCCGACGCACTCGCGAAAGGGTTAGTGTCCTCGGATGATCGAGCCAACTTCGTGGTCAATTTACGCGTCGCCTTCGAAGACTTCCATAAACATATCGCAGGAATGGCATTCCGAAGCCAGTATCCCGTGATTCCGTCGGCATACGTGATCAATTTCTCGCTTCAAGAGTTGGCCTCAGATGGCACAGCAGCTATATCCGGAGCTATCGACGTGGATCAGTACGGTGCTATCCTCATCAAGAGCCTCCAAAACGCTGCGCTCTTTGATGTGCGCCTGAGTTCGTTTTGGTCGTGAAGAATCATTTATAGATCAGCGTATGCCAAGAGTGGGCGCCGATCTTTGAAGAGCAAGTGCGTACAATCGCATCTCAGCAACAATGCTGTGAATAGATGGTGCTGTCAATATGATCACAAGGGGCGATGGAAGTCTCGATACAAAGAGCCCCGATCGCCTGATAAGATGCGTTGCCGGGCGAGGGGATACCATGCAGATATGGAATCACCTTCGTGTCTCACGAGGGTGGGTAGCTCGTAAGTAGAAGGGTCGGTCGATCTACCACTCCACAACCGAGAGGAGCGACGATAGCCGCTTTTGATGATGGTTTGCACGAAGCAGCGAGTCTTGAAGAACATTCACGCCCGTGTAATCCGAGCATCTCTCGTAGTTGGAGCCATCACCCTCGCTGCATCCTCGAGCCAAGTCCGCGCGTGCATCCATGACCAGTTAGAGCACAAGATAACGTCGAGTTTGCAGCACTATGGTGAGAGCCACCCGTTTGAACTCGCGGAGCGACGCCGTCTGCAACACAGGCAGCTTGAGGACTCAGACACGGCTTTACCCCAACGGTCAAACCAAGAGTACGATCGTTCCATTGGAGACATCCTTGACGAATCCTCGTATCAGCAAATACGGATTACGCCCTATTACGACAACGATACCATCAGCCAGCTTCCAGACGCCCAGCGCAATGTTCTCTTTAAGATAGTACCCGACGCGATCGAGCGCTTCAAGAACCTGCTGAGTGTCGTGCCCGTACAGGGTAACTTGATGGCGAGCCGTTCTTGCGATATGCAGTGGATGACGACTCCACCAGTGTGCAAGACATTTGTTGAAGGCGAGATGTGTCTCGAAATGCCGATCCCAGCGTCCCACTTTGCACCGACACGGTTTTGCTCGACGTGTTTATCTAGCGGATGCAAAACAGGATCCTGCTCGATGAGTTCAGGCTCTGGCGTCCCTGACAGTGACTTTGTTCTCTACGTTCGCGCCGCAAAGACGTCGTACTGCACCGACTCGGTGCTTGCCTACGCAGCGTCGTGCCAGAAGGACCAGTTCGATCGACCGACCTTCGGCATGGCCAACTTTTGCCCATCTCAGATCAAGACAGACCCGTACCAGTACCAGTCGCAGCTGTCGACGGCACTGCACGAAATCACCCATGCGCTGGGCTTCTCGGCCCAGTTCTTTCCGTTGATGCGTAACGACGACGGCACGCCTCGCACGCCACGTAACGCCGATGGCCACCCCGCAAGTGTGAAGAACACGAAGTGCCCCAACGGCCAGACAACCTCGTACTACATGCCGGCGTCCACAGACACGATCGCATTCTCCACCGAAAGAGACACCAGTGTCGCGCGCATGGTGACGCCCCGCGTCGCCGCGTTTGTGAAGTCGCATTTCATGTGCGATAGCCTCGCTGGGGCCGAGCTCGAAAACCAAGACGATGGGTGCGTCGGCTCCCATTGGGAGGAGCGCATCTTCGAGCCAGAGTACATGTCGCCTGTCTCAAGCTTCCGCAACGTGCTGAGTGGGTTGACGCTCGCATTCTTTGAAGATTCAGGCTGGTACAAGACGAACGTCTCGATGAGTGAACGGCTCCTCTTTGGCGCAAGCCGTGGCTGCGGCTTTGCGACAAACAAGTGCATCGACAAGGCAACGGGTACATCTATCGCGCCCGACCATTTCTGTACCGCTAATACAGCAGAGAGCTGTACCGTGGACGCATCCGCGCGGTCCGTGTGTTCGGTCGTCACCGGCCTGAGCAACATCCCTGCGCCGTTCCAATACTTCTCAGATGCGACGCGGGGCGGGAACAACGAGTACGCTGACTATTGCCCGATCAATACGGGCTTCAAGGGCGGCGACTGCGCCAACACGGACAACCTGGTGACGCCCACGGGCACGCAGATCAATATCATGGGCGAGACCTACTGCCCGACATGCAAATGCACAGCGACGACGCTGCGCAGCTCGGACAGCAAGAAATGGGTCGTGAACGCGCGCCGCCAGACGGGCTGCTACGCGATGCGGTGCCCCACGAACTCGACCGTCGAGATCTTTGTGCCACTTGTAGGGTCCAAATCCGGTGAAAAGATCACCGCGACTTGCACCACGGCCGGTCAGCAGCTCACGGTCACGGGCTACTCGGGGACGCTCACGTGCCCTGACCCGGTCGTTGTCTGCCAGCGGTCGTGCCCGGGCGCGTGCTCGGGTAATGGCGTCTGCAATTTTGGCACGGCGCAGTGTAAATGCAACGCTGGCTTCACGGGCGACGACTGTGCGACGAACGCGACCACGCCCGCGAGTACCAAGACAGTGCTGAGGAACGCGGACAGCGCGGCCGAGCGTGCCACGATCAGTCTACTGGTTACCACCATCGCTGTCGCATCGGCGGTCGCGTCGATGCTCTCGGGGAGAAGCGAGTAAAGCCCACGCCGCGCGATACGGGTAACAGGGTAGATACCGAGTTTTTTTCAAAAAGAGAAAGAGGGAGGAAGAAACAGAACATGTAGCCATGTTGGCAGGCAGTCCGTTGCCAGCTTTTTGAATCTCTGACGGTGACCCAGATCTGAGAACTTCAGAGTTCAAGTGTGCACCGTGCCAACCGAAGCGAGGAATCCGATGATGACATTGCGATGGCAACACAGACCGAGCCACTGCATAACGGACCATGGTCGATAGTCGGCATGGGGAGTCCCATTTGATGGCGGGATCAGGTTGGGGAGGGCTCCGAAAGAATGCACGAACCGAGAGCTCGGTCGAGACGCGGACTAACCCTTCGAGGTGCCACCGAGTCAGGCATCCACGTGCAGACAGAGGAAGCGTGCTCCACGATGGGAGGTTTCCATCAAGCTACGAATTAGGGTCCGAATTACTGCCGTGCTGAAAATGTATATCGCCACCCCTTGTGGAGGGCTATAAACCTAGCCCTATTTGAATTACAGGGACCAATGGACGGCGAGCTGGCTCTTGGGTGGATGGATGTTGGCGAGGGGGGATGGTCCGCCCACAGGATCCTTTTGCAGCAAGCTTCTGACTCTGGATTCTGGTGCAACGGCGCTTTGCCCCCCGGAAGATGCGGTGGCCATGGAGAGTAGCGTTTGCGGTGCGCTAAAGGCATCACAACAAAGGCGGGCAAGTCCATGTTGTTGTTGTTGTTTTCTGGATTGTGATCCAGAGTTCACATGCGGGGAAGAACAATAACCAAAATGGATCTGCCCCGAAATTGGATCGCCCATAACCTTCAACCACGACTCCCCGTGCCCGTTCGAGCGCAGGACGAACGGACGAACGATCTGCTGAGCGCATGGCGGTCGTCCCTCTAAAGGCGTGGTCCGAGCGAGCGGTCGTCGGGGGAGACTGCCCGGCACCTAATTATTTTCTCCAACTTGAACTTGGGGGGAACGGAGCCATGATTGCTCCATGTGGAGTTTCTGCCGAGCGCAAAAAAAAACTTCAAGAAAATCCTGCCGGCTCACGACGGGCACACACGTGTCTGTTGCCGCGCTTTGCGCAACGCCTCTGACTGGCGTTGGGAGCATTTGCTGCCTTGCCAACCGACCCAACCGGCAGCCCGATGGGGAGCCGCGAAGCAGCACCCGGGTGGAGCTTCCACCTGTCTTTCTTCCTCCTCGCGGTTTGTTTTCAGCACATGCGTTTTTGCCTCTTTCTGTCAGTCCACAATTGATCCCTCCACTCTAAATCCTACCCAACTGCAGCGCAATTCTCGCTGTCTCGCCAATCCTTTGTTTCCCGCGCGAGCAGCTGCTGCGTTTATAGACCAATCAAAATCGCCCAATTCAAATGAAATGAGTTTCCATTGGTTGTAAATAACCTAAAATTAGCCGTTGCTAGGGCACGGTTTGCTGGTGTTCTCCCTCTTCCACGACACCAAAACAGGCCGTGGAAATATCGAATTCGTCCCGCCCGCAGTGTTTGTGTGGGCGGTTTGGCCACGAGACCTTCCGGAGGGGCAAGACCAGAACAAGCGCCCGCCAAACAACTGAGAGAAACCCTGCGAGGAAACGCGGGGGCAGCGAACGTGAGACGAGCGAAGCGACTCCGCGCCCACCGTCGCGCCACACGAACCCGCGCCCTCCGCCTGAACCCGTCGCACCCACCGCGCGCGTCCGGAACAGTGGGGAGTCGCGCGCCACGGGACCCGGTACGTTGGTGTTTCCCAGCGTTTGTTGGGTCCCTGCATGGGGCCCGCCAGCAGATTGATCCACACGGCACCAGTCATCTAACCTGGATACCATTTTTTTGTGGTTCCGCAGAGAGCATTCCAGTGCCCCCCGGACCGCCCTATATGCAGCGCGAGAGTATGGGCGGCGACGGCATCGCGGCGGCGTCCGCGGATGCCAAGGCCTTCTCGCAGGCCATGTCGTCGTACGCGACCATGACCAACAGCATGCAGTACAGCGCCGCGACGCCCGCGCCGACGGCGGCGACGCCGACCCACCAGCCGAGCGAGTTGTACCACCCACAGCAACAGCTCCTGAGCTCGGCGGCCGTGATGAACACTGGCGCGATTACCTGCCTCGTGTGCTACAACGCGCAGGTCAACATCATGCTCGAACCGTGCCGCCACCAGTTCCACGTGCACTGCATCGACCGGTGGCTCAACAAGGACAAGGTCTGCCCGGTGTGCTGGATCCCGATCCAGAGCCACCGCCCGGTCGTCTCGCCCTACGCGCCGCCCGCGAGCGGCTCGGCCTCGAGCCCGCGGTCCGGCGGATACGCGTCCGCCGGCACCGGCAGCGCGCCGGCCAACGGCTCGGGCGGCGCGGCCACCGGCGGCAATGGCGCGATCCAGCACGGCGGCGGCATGCTGTCGCAACCGGCGGCGACCAGCATCCTGCCGGCGCAGGCCGCGGCCAATATGGAGCACCCGAACCCGCCGTCCATGCGCAAGGGCAAGTGGACCTCGGAGGAGTCGTCGTACTGCGACCGGCTGATCGAGGAGTTCAAGAAGGGTAACCTGCCGCTCGCCGAGGGCACGACGCTGCGCACGTTTCTCTCCAAGCTTCTCAACTGCGACCCTATGCGCATCTCCAAAAAGTACACGGGGGACCAGTGTATCGGCAAGGTGAGTCGCAACAGTCGGTGAGCGTGATGAGAGAGATGTGAGAAGACTAACTTTGTGTGGGCTCCTGTGGTGTAGATTATTTTCCGGCGGCGAGAAGATGAGCTGACCAAAGACGAGATGGAGTCGATCCGACGGGACCTCGCCGAGCTCGAGAAGACGTACCTCGAGCGGGAGCAATATAACCAGCGGCGCCGCGAGAAACGGCTCGAGTCGGAGCTCTCGCGTGACAAGAACCGCTTTATGGCCGCCGCACGCAACGCCAACGGCGGGGCCGTAAACGTGAACGTAGCTGCCGCAGGCGGTGCCAACGGGAACGCCATGGCTGCGTTCAACGCCGCGGCCGTCGCGGCCGCTGCCAATGCCGCCGCGGCCGTAAACGCCATGCGGCCACCACCGCCACCAGGATACGCTTCTGCTCCGCCACCTCTGGCGTCACAGTCCTCCGTGCCACAGAACCACCAACAGCAGCAGCAGCAGCAACAACAACAACAACAGCAGCAGCATGCATACGAGGCACAGTTAGCCGCCCAGCAGCAGCGCCAGCAAATGATCGCGGCCGTGCAGGCCCAAGCGCAGGCACAGGCCCAAGCGGCCCACCGGACAGCCCAGGCACAAGCCGCGCAGGCGCAAGCGCAGAGCCTGGCACCACCGCCACGACACCCGCCCGTGCAACAGCAGCAGCACAACCAGCACGCATACAACGGGCCTCCAAGCCGCCTCAAAGACGAGTTTCCCATCGAGTCGAATGGGGCAGCAAACAGCTTGCCACCGTCTTCTTCGTCGCCAGAGGCAAACAATGGAGGCAACTCGCTCAGTATGAGCCGTGTGTCGTCAATTGACAGCTTTGGTTGCCTCTTTCCGCGCGTCGCGTCGGTCGACGGCTTTGGCAGCTCGACGAACCTGGCATCGTACGGTGCCTCGTCGACCGTGTCGTCCATGTCCACGACAGCCACGACCTCGGATTCGGCTGTTGACCAGGCAAATGGTATGGTCAAATCGATCTCGATCGGCGACGGGCTCAGTGCATACTTCCCCCGCATCCAATCGCTCGAGCACTTGTCAAGTCTGCTGCAAGAACACGCGCCGTCAAGTCCAGCGCGTGGTGCCAGCAATAACAACGTGAATCGACTGAATATCAAGAACGAGTCGGCGCCTCATCCGGATGAGCCCTCGGAGCAGCAGCAGGCGCGGCCAAACGACGAGGAGCCCACGGCTGTTCAGATCCGCGACGCCGATTTGAGCAAGAAGCTGAGTCCGAACAACACACACACGCACAAGCACTCGTCACTGGCCGACTACGCGAACCAGATCCAGGCGCCCAAGCCGTTGAGCAAGATGCCTCGCAGCTCGTCGGGCATCTTCCCGCGCGTACCCTCCATGGACAAGCTACCGCGTGTGCCCTCAATGGACAAGCTGCCGCGGATCCCGTCGATGGACAAATTGCCTGCACTGGACAATATTCCGCGCGCACCGTCGATGAGCAAGCTGCCGCGCGTCCCGTCTCTCGATAAGCACATGTCGCGTGTGTCGTCCAACTCGGACATGCTCTCGCGCTTCGGTTCTTCCGACCATCTGAGTAGCTTCCCCAGCTTCTCAAATCTCACTGGTCTGTCTTCAAGTATGTCATACGACAAGCTAAGCTCGCTGGCCGGTCCCGCGGGTGGTGTTGTCGGTGGCGCTTTCCGCGCGGGCAACTTCCCTCGCAACTCATCAATCGAGGACATCCTCTCGCTCGTGGCCTCGTCCGAATCCGGCGGATTGTCTTCGAACAACTCGAGTCTCCAGCTGAGCGCTCTTGCTGCGCTCGCCGGCGAGGAATCCGCCGCGAACGACCGAAAACGACGACTCGAATCGCTGAATAACAGCTCGAATACCAACAACTCCACATCTGCGGGGCCACCAGCCGACAGCACGAATGATCCCAAGAAGAGCCGTGTCTCGGCGTGATTCAGGGCAGCTTCCGGTAGTAGTTAGGCTTTTTTGTGTCGTGTCGGTTCTGAGACCGGGTTCAAGCCTGGATTCTCGTGCCTCGCGGGCTTTCCTCTTTTTAGCTAGGTGTTTGTCGCTCGCTGTGGCGTCGTGCTTCTCCCGTTTTCACACTCGGCTCGCTCCATGAAGGCGTGCGATATATCATTTGCTCCTGTGCTCCGATGTAAGATAAAGAAAACCTTGGTGAATACGATTATCGTAAAAGCATTTTCAATCTTTGTTTTTGATGGGGTGGTGTGAGCACGAATGAAAGGAGACTAGTACATGGCGAGGACGGATATTACTCGTCGTCATCGTCCGTCTTCTGCTTCTTCGCCTTCTTCTTCTCCTTGTCGCCGCTCTTTTTCTTCTTCTTGTCCTTCTTCTTGCTCTTCTTCTCGGTGCCATCATCGTCCTCCTCATCATCCGAGCCGCCCGAGCCACTCAGGCTCTCGTCACTGTAGTCGCCCTCCGAGCCTTCTCCCGAGTCATCGCCCGGGCCAAAGTCCGAGTCCTCTGACTCCTCGTCCTCGTCCTCGATCTCACCCTCCTCGGGGCCAAGCTCCTCGAGGAATTCGTTGAAGCCACGCTTCTTGCCGCCAGGCTCAGCCTGCGACTCCTTGAGGTTGCGGACCCGCAGCTTCTTCGAGTTCAAAAACTGCGACAGCTCCGGGAACTCACGGCGGTCAATGGCCGAGAAGAGCACTTCACGGGCCGGCTCGCCACCGACCGATTTGCAGTTGACCAGCAGGTCAAAGTTACGACTCGCGGACGTGCCGCTCT
Source organism: Pythium rishiriense (assembly GCA_023335895.1). Taxonomy (NCBI): domain Eukaryota; phylum Oomycota; class Peronosporomycetes; order Pythiales; family Pythiaceae; genus Pythium; species Pythium rishiriense. The sequence continues at coordinate 26,064 of JAADVT010000279.1, forward strand.
GGCCTGCGTACCGCTGGAACTCAATGTACTCGATCTCCTCGTACCGGATAAAGGTCGTGGGCTTGTGGATAAACATGAACGACTTTTCAAGCGGGAACAGCACGCCGCTCTGGGCCTTGACGGCGCACTTGACGGCGCGGTCGCCGCTGTGGGTCTTGAACTTGCCCGAGGTGTACACTTTCTTACCAATGATAAACTTGAACAGCGTCGCGACGATCTGCGGCAGCGCGCCAGACATGCGCTCGTGGATGTTGCCGTTGTACTTTTTGATCTCGTCGGGCGACATGTTGACGTCGATGTGGACGTCCTCTTTCGTGAGCTGGAGCACCAAGTGCGGGTAGCCTTGCTTGCCCTGGCGGATGGGCTCCTCTAGGCTGATCACAAAGGCCGTGTTGATGCCGTTCGGGAGCTCGAGCAGGAAGCACCGGTTCACGTTCGAGTACATGATCTTGTAGTCGAACGTCTTGCCGTGCATGCGCAAAAACGTCGAGTAGATCTCAATGCCGTAGCGGCCACGCGGCGTGAGGAAGGTGCCAATGTTCTCGTCGAGCTCGACGATGGCCTTGCCCGTGACGTTGCGGATGTTGGCGCGCTGGAGCACTTCGTCACGGAACATTTCGGCCGTGATCATCTCGTCCGTGCCGTCGCCCGGCGGCAAGTACAGGCGCATCTCGACGAGCGTCTCTTCGTCGCCGGCGACTGTGTCGTCCTCGTGGAACTGGAGCTCGACCTCGTTCTTGCCGGGCAGCGCGCACTGCGACACGAGCTCGAGCGGGATCTCGAGCACGCTCGCGTCGGTCTCGCGGAAGTTGAGGTTAGGGCCTTCAAACTTCATCTCGCCCCAGTTGCCGCCCGTGGACGCGACCCGCTCCTGCTCGAGCTCGCGGTCGAAATGGGTCTCGACGTGGGCCTTGAGCAGCTCAATGTCCTTCTGCTTGAGCCCCGTGAAGCGCACGTACTTGCCGCCTTTCTGGTACACTTTGATGTGGTGGTTCTTGTCGCCCACGGGCGTGAACAGCATGGTCACGATGTCGTCCTTGGTCAGCTTCTTCTGGGCCTCGGTGGACCGCGAGCGCCAGAGCAGCCCGGACGACGACAGCACGAGCACGCCGTCGCTGTGGCCCCAGAAGACGTTGTTGATCGTCGTGTCGGCCATGGTCGCGGCGTGGGGAGCAAGAGGCGCGGGCGGAGGGGAGCGGAGCGGAGCGGAGGGGGAGAAGGCGGCGTGCGCGTGGGTGGCGCCAAATGACAGCGAGCAGCTCCCGCGCTCCGCCCAAGGGAGGGACGAGTAGCGTGGACCACATAAATGAAACTTAAAATAGGATGATGAAACAGGTACTGTGACCCACACAAAGGTTTGTATAAATGTAATTAAACATAGTATAACGCCTTTACTTGTGAAATAGGATCTGGCAAAGTGAACTGTAGTTTCGTCAGTGAGTATGGACTATTTTGGTGAATAATATGTGATTCCTGACACATCCCCCGATCGCTGACGTGGATTTTGGCGAGTCCTGTTTTTCAGTTGGACGCGCGGATTGCACATGTGACACCCTCCTCCTCGTCCAATTCCATTGCAGGCTTCTGAAAAGCGGAAGAAGACGCGTTGATTGTCCCCACCGAACTGGCGCCACCAAGTTCAGTACTGTTCCATAGCGGCCCAAGAAACTCGTGGGCAACAGTTCTGTTGGAACAACGAACCAACTCCACACAGACGCGTCGAGACGTGCTGAGCTCACAGATGAGCGAGTGAGAAGATGCCAGGGCTGCCATCACGCCCCAAGAGCTGTGTGAGAGATCCGATTGTTCGATCTTTGGGAACTTGTCTGGGTTTGCAACCTGGCGTTTCACGAAGGAGGTAAACGTTCCGAGAGTTTCAAGTTGAAGCTCCGTGACGGTCCTTCCATTTTTTCTCTGACATTTCGAACTTTGGAGCCCCATGGTGTTCGAATTGGTTCGGCCACCGACCCCAACGTTGGCCGTCGGGGATCGAAACGTCCCTCACTGTCCAACAGTTTGGTTCCTGGAGTCCCAGGAAGTCTCAGCGAGTCGCTCAGCTGCCACACGCGACGCCGCCGCAACCAAAGGATACCTCAGTACACTTCACAGTACTTATCTGGCACGCTGCGGTGCCGAGTCAGCCGCCGCTTGCCGCTGATTGCAACCCGTCTTCCGTGGACTGCCAGAGCCATGGCAATGTGGAAATTCCAACCAGACAATTCCACAGATAGTTTGGGGTCCCGTTTTGTTGTTGGAAAATCCAGTCTGGACGGGACGGCCACTTGGCCGATGTTGACGGCGCGCCTGCCCCACCCAAACGACCATCTGCAGGCAGGTTCAAAGCATTCGGTTTGGCGCTTGATGTGCAACATGGCCATTCGAGCCAGACCACCCGCTCTATGTCCACCAAGAAACCGAGACGGCCTCAAAATCTTCGAGGCGAGATCCTCAAGCAACGCTATCCCTGGTCATCCCTCACAGTCAGCCCGTCCGGTGTTCTGACATACGGTCTTGTCTGGTGGATCACGAGAACAAAGCGGAACCATAAGCTCCCGCCTCCAGCATCCAATGCTTATGAGCAATTCTCCCGTGTGGAATCTGGGTGGGAAAATTGTGGGACATTCATTCCCCGAAACCCCAAGAAGACCTCCCACTAAGTTCGCGTTTGTAGACACCGGAACCGATCTGGAGCCAAACTCCTCGCCATCTCATGTGCTAAGTGCGCATCGGCTCCTCAAACCGCACTTTGTTGCTGTCAGCGGTTTGACCATCAGCCGTTCCACCGTCCCTTTTGGCCCCGCCGTGTGTCACGTCGAAAAGCTCATCTCCGTCATAGGTGTCGCGACATGCCGCTCGCCAACGGGTGATTATGAAGCAACAATCGCTCTCTCTCCCTTCTCGGCCTTTCTTTCCTTGACCTTCTCTTTCTGCTGGTGGGATCCAGAGACCGAACACAATGTGGGAGGGGCGGCCTCATGCCACACAGAGCGCGCTCGCTCTCGTCAAGTCCCCGCGGCCCGCACTCTCTCCACTCGCTTCCGGCGTGCGGCTTCCACTCACTCCCGAATCGCCGCCGTCGAGTTCAGATCTCGCCGTGTCGGTGTCGTTCGATTGATTGACTGCATCTCCAGACGAAAATGGTGCGCCTCGCCCTCGCTGCTCTTTGCGCCGCGGCGCTCTCTGGCGCCGTCTCGGCGTACCGCCCCGGCGACGAGTTCTGCGTCGTGACCCCGGACAACACGTGCCCGCTGGACAAGCTCACCATGTCCAAGACCGACGGCTCGACGCTCGTGTACCCGGGTGGCAAGACCCGCTGCGCGTTTGACGACTGGTCCAGCCCCAAGAACAACTACTCGACCAACGCCACCTACTTTTTCCAGGTCTTCCCGACCGCTGAGAAGCAGGAAAAGAAGAAGCTGTTGCTGTACCTGCAGGGCGGCGGCGCCTGCGTCGAGGACGTGACCTGTGGCTTCGCGCTGCAGTGCGCCAGCGGCGCGCAGACCTTCAACCCCAACGCGCGCGCGCTCAGCATTGGTGTGCTCAACCGCTCCGAGCCGTCGAACGTGTTCAACGACTGGAACATTGTCCACCTGCCGTATTGCACGGGCGACATCCACGTCGGCAACGCGATCCACAGCAAGGCCGACTCGGGCCTCGAGGTGATCTTCAAGCGCGACGAGTGCATGGCCCAGAACCGCTCGAGCCACCAGAACGGCTACGAGAACGCCAAGGCCGCGTTTGAGTGGGCGTACGCCAACTTCCCGGACGTCGACCAGTTGGCGCTGGCCGGCTCGAGCGCCGGCTCGCTCGGTGTGCAAATGTACGCGAGCTACATCGCCAAGAAGTGGCAGGTTGAGGACAAGAAGATCCACTACTCGGTTATCGCCGACAGCTACGTGGGTGTCGTGCCGGAGGCGCAGAAGCCCGCGGGCCAGCTCATTAACTACTACAACGCCTGCTCGCTTCCGCTCGACATTCCGGAGAACGTCGTGACCAAGTGCCTCAACAAGAGCGGTACGGTCGTCGAGCTGCTCTCACCCATCATCAAGGAAACGTCGTACGCCGACTGGTTCTACGCCGACTCCAAGGCCGACAAGACCCAGCGCCAGTTCTACGAGATGGTGCGTCAGGGTATCCTCTCGTACCCGTTCCCGGACACGATCTCGCCGCAGGACTTCTACAACAACGTCACGGCCATTCTTGACTCGTACAACGACGACACGTCCAAGATCGCGACGTGGTTTGAGGACAGCGACCGCCACGTCTTCCTCACGCTCAACAACTACACGGCCATCGTCGGCACCGACGGCACCAAGCTGGGCGACGTGCTGAGCAAGATCCTCGCGGGCACGTACACGTACGCGGCGTCCAACAGCTCGTCGAGCGGCAACTCGTCGACGCCCACGGCTGCGCCCACGGCCGGCAGCGCCGCCGCGTCGGTCCAGTCCGCGCTTTCGGTCGCCGTGCTTGCGCTCACCGCCGTGTTCGCGTGGTAGATATGAGTAGATAGTGTTCCTGCACTCTAAACAATCGAATGGAAAGATTGTATCGTTAGCCAGTATCAATGGAAGGCAACTCTGTGGTTGGATTGCATTTGGCGTTGTGAAGATAAATACGAAAAAAATGAAAACGAGACGGCTAGAAAGACTAGAGCTGTGTGGAGAAGGCAGACGCATGCGACGCGACCGTTGCGAGGTAGCCTTGGAGCGTCTTGAGCTGTGCGTAAAACGCCTCGAGCGACAAAGCCGCCGCGTCGCCGTGCCCAACAAGCTGCACGCACTTGGGCACAGCGAGCGCCGGCGCGGTCTTGCGCGCGGCGTCAACACACAGCATCGCGTCGCTCGGCGAGGCGCTCACACTGATGAGACTGAACGGGAACCGCGCGTCGCGCTGGAGCTGGTCGGTGCTGACGCCCTGGAACACATTGGCATTCCACTGCGCCTGCTCGGCGGCCGACGCAAACTTGCGCGGCGGCGAGATGACGCGCACTTGGTGGAGGTGCTGCGGCGTGAACGCGCCGGGCAGGTTGGCCTGCAGCAGGAACGCGCCGAGCCGCGGGAAGAACTCGGCGCACAGCACCTCCATGTACTTGAGGCTCTTGTCGGTGAGGATGAACACGGGGCCGAGCTCGGCCGCGGTCGAGAGCAGCGCGATCGTCTGGTCCTCGATCGTCGCGAGCACTTGCTTGAGGTACGGCTGCTGCGCGAGCAGCGCGCGGGCGCTCTCCATGGCCTGGCGCGAGGCCTGGAGCCCGAGTCGCTGTGCGAGCAGCGTCATCGGCACTAGCACGTCCTCCCAGCCGAGCACGATCGCGTGGCGCAGCGGCGCGGCGCCCGTGGCAGTCGGGGACGCTGGCGACGGCGCGACGACCGGGGCGACGTTGTTGTGGCGGGGGACCGCAGCGAACATGGCGGGCGTGGATCGGATGATGGGATGGCTGGTAAGTTGCAGACTGAGCTTGTGCTCGTTTTTCTCGGCCTCGTCCCGGAAATCCTTTCCTCCCCCCCGGAAAAAAAGTTCTTCGGCAAGGACAAGAAACATGACCAGCACTCTCGGATACATGAAGACCATCACTCTCTGAGCACGGAGAATCCCACGTTCAGCAAATTCTCGTTTCCAATTGGCTGAAAGATACATGTTCTCAGATCTGAGGAATTCCCCCCCGGAGTGGAGGCCTCACACGCTGCGTGTTGATGAAGTCGTTGACGAGGCGGAACAAGAGCTCTATCGGATACACTGTAAACGGCCCTCGAGTTGTTTTCGTCATGTACCAATTGGGGATTGATGTGCCTATGTTACAAAAAGAGCTGCCGTATTACCGGCATCGGAGCCCCTACGGAATCATTGCAGGAACCACCGTGGAGCAAACAATTCCGCGTGCATCGCAGGGGATTCATAGCGACTCACGGTCATCACGCGACAAGCTGAACATTCCGACGCACAAGACGAAACGGCTATTCGGAAATGATCTCATTTGGGGCGCCGTTGCATCCAGATCTCATCGGACGGGAATGACGATTCCAAGGTGAGTGTTGGTCAATGTAGCCATGTTGAGGATCCGCCACGCAGGAAGCCTGCGGCAGGATCGCACAAGAGCTCATTTCTAAACACGCACCATTGACAACAAGCCTTCTCATTTACAACGATGGCTAGCACTTCATTCTTCCAGCCTCGATCGACTGCCGCGAGTGTGACGCCTCAGGTGACGCGCGCTGCTCAACCTGGTACGCCTAGGCCGCTGCCTCCCGCCATGACCAAGCCCGCCGCTTCACCCTCAGCAATCGTGCTCGCGTGGGACAACGTCCTCTTCCCCACCAAGTGGATGGTCGAGTGTGCTGGCCTTGTCTCCGTGAATAAGAAGACCCTGGAGGACACGAGACAAGCGTGTCTCAACAACCCGTTCACCGTCCAGGCTCTCACGGCAATTGAGCAGCAAGTGCTCGACCTTCTTTTGCTTGCGACCTCCAAAACACCAGTGTTCATTATCAGCGATTATCCTACTGCAGCTATTGACGCAGTATGCTCCGCGTTCTTCCCTCGTCTCAAGGCCTGCCTTACGAATGCTACCATCACTCGCATCCAAGTCATGGGTACGTCGGCATCTGCTCCATCGGAGCGCGAGGCATGGAAGTTGAACGTTCTACAGCAGATTTGTGGCACCTTCATGGATCGCACGGACGCGCGCTCGGGGCTTCATAGAACACCACCGTTCAAGGTACTCACAGTGAGCGCGGATGAGCTGGACATGCGTGTCGCGGCACGCTTACAGGCCCTGGTGGCCCAGGTGGGCACCGTTCAGAGTCTTTCCCTACCGGCAGTCATGTCCAACGGCAAACCGTTATCACTGGTTGATTTCCACAAGCAGTTCAAGGTGGTTGCCACCGCGCTTGCAGCTCAGTTGTAGATCAGGACGATGTGCACACCGATCGAGCACATGTACGTCAACTATTTAACTGAGAAAAAACACGAATTCGTATTTCATTTTCGTCCGCAGCGGAAAAGCGCAGAACGACTTTCCAATCATGCCATCCATCCTCAGTAACAGGGGTGAATGCCTGTATGCCTCTCAGCTCTGGACCTCTACTCTATTACGCCTTGACGTCGCGGTGCGGCGACGTCGAGCAGCCGGGCACCTTGAGGAACGCGTCGAAGTCGTACTTGACAGCCTTCGGGCAGCACGACCAGTACTTGCCAGCATCGTGGAACACGGGCGGGCCCGAATGATGCGTGCAGGCCGTGGCGTGGTTCTCGGCCACAACATACTCCTGCTGGCAGCCAAAGTTCACGCACTTGGCCTTGCCGTCCGTGCGCGCGGCAGCAGCACTGTGAGCACCAATGGTTTCTGTCAGTCCCCGCCAAACATCCCGGGTCAAATATACACCATACGTACACAGCCGGGGCCTCGAACGCGGCCGACACGGCCGTCACGGCATTCGGGTTGGTCTTGTTGTAGTCGTCGATCGACTTGAGCACGGGCGCCGCGGCCTGGGGCGCGCCACCAGTCGCCACGCCACCAGCCGCCTCGGCCAGCGCGACGGTCGGCGACTGCGCAAACTGCGCGCTCGGCTCGACGGTCGAATGGCGGCTCACCTGGCACGGCTCGATCTTCTCAAAGTCGTCCCAGTCGTAAACCATCTTGGACGAGCAGCACTGCCAGCCCTTCTTCGTGTCGTGGAAAAGCGGCGGCTTGGCGTGGTGGCGACACGCCGTGTCGTGGTTCTCGCTCTCATCAAACTTGGCGCGGCAGCCATAGTTCTTGCACTGCACGAGGTTCTTGTTCACGGGCGCCGCGGCCTTGGCAGTCGCGGCTGTGAGACGCAAGCGATGTTAGTAAAAAGCTGCTCAAATCCCATCAAACACAGCGACCAACGGTACCTTCGGTCTTGGCTGGACGCGTCGCGGACGCGCCGGGCTTGAGGAAGATGTCCTCGTACTTTTCGACGGCCGTGTGCAGCAAGTCGTCGCCGAAGAGCGCGGCGCCACTCTTCTTGGCGAGGTGGAACGCCGTGGCCTCGAGCGTGTGGTCAGGCTGCTTCTTGTTGTAGTGGTCCACAAAGAACGCCTTGAGGTAGTCGACGTTGTGGCCCGCCCACTTGGACGGGAGCGTCATCTTGAGCGTCACGTGGCGCGCCTCGTCGCCCTCCTCATAGTGGATGTACACCTTCTTGGGCGCCGCGCCCTCGACCTTGACCGGCTCCGCCATCCTTGCGTTGCTTCTCGAATGGTGCCCAAAAAATGCCCTCGTGAGTGCCGTACTCTCTGCTAAAACCGGAATATCCCGTTTTTCTATGTTTGCACTAAAACCGATACATGTCTGTCGACTAACATATTACAGTGCATTGAGGCAAACGTGGGGTGGGTACATCGGACCATCACTCACATTTCCTTGTTGCCCTTGGTTCGCCACGCAGCTTTTTATTTCCC
>JAADVT010000028.1:0-82834 GCA_023335895.1 Pythium rishiriense
ACCCGAGGACGGCTCCGGGGTTGACGTGGGCTTACCTGACGACGGCTCGGGGGTCGAAGTAGGTTTACCCGAGGACGGCTCTGGCGTGCTGGTCGGCTTGCCTGACGAAGGCTCCGGGGTCGACGGCTTTCCGGACGGCTTACCCGAGGATGGGTCTGGCGTGTCAGTGGGTTTGCCCGAGGACGGCTCGGGAGTAGACGGCTTTCCTGAAGACGGGTCAGGTGTATCGGTAGGCTTGCCAGACGGCTTGCCCGTGGACGGCTCAGGGGTGGTCGTCGTCGGCGCCGGCGTGATTGGAGCAAGAGTCGTGGGCGCCGGCGTGGTAGGGGGTGGCGTGGTCGGCGCGACCGTCTGAGTCTGGCATGCCACGGAGAGCTCGATCAGCTCCTTGATGTCCAAGTAGCTGAGTCCGTCGCTGGTGACTGTTGTCTCTTCGAAGCCGCCCGTGGGCCACCACAAAAAGTCCGGGTGATCGTGGAACGACCCGCCGACCCACTCGCCACCAACGATGTTGTCATCCCAGTCGAGCTCGAGCAGGTACTCATACTCCTTCGAGCGAGAGTACTTGCCGATGGTGTCGGGCGAGGCGAGTTCGCCGTCGACGTACGCCTCCTCAACCCACGTGACCTTGGTCTTGGTGTACTGAAGCTTTTTCGCCTTGCGGTTGAAGTCGTACGTCCCAAAGTCCGGTTCCATCAGAACATCGGTGACCACGCCATCGACAGTCTTCTGGAACGTCCACGAGTCGACACCGCGCGATTCCAGGATCTCGTACGACAGGATCGGCTGGTTCCACACAGCCTCGCTGTTGTCGTGCTCGATGATCATTCCACGGCCGGTCGCACCCATGATGTTGGTGAGCGCGATGTGGAACAGACCTGGGCCGACGTCGCGACGCGTGTCGTCGTTGTAGCGGTTGTACGTGTCGACACCGGGGACGTAGTCCGAGCCGGCGGCGCCGTAGTAGCGAGTGCCCACCTGGGTCGAACCCGCGACGTTGTCGTTGAAGAACTGCGAGATCAGACCCTTGATGTCGTACGGCTTGAAAACCACGCCGTTCTTGGCGACGTTGCAGCGCGGCTCGGGCTCAAGCAGCGCCGCGGTCGCCCAGGCGTGGCAGATACCGTACCAGCCGGGCAGGCAGAGGCCGCTCGTCTCGCCACGGCGCTTGGAGCAGACATCGCCACCGGCGGCGCCCGGGCACTCGCTCGTGGACGTGCAGCTCTTGACGCCCGCCTGGTTGCGGTAGAGATCGACGCCGGCCGAGGCCGAGACGGCGTCGGCGATCTTTTTGCCGTCCTTGGCGTACGCCTGGGCGTACTTTTCCACGGGGCTCTGCGTGTCGGGCCCGTCCCAGCGGTTGTTGATGCCGTCGGCCGTGCTGGCCCAGTAGTTCCCGGGCCACGGCAGCGTCTTGCGCACGGCCGACGGGTACTTGTCGAGCAGCGTCGCGGCGTTGATCTCGACTTTGCCCGAGTCGTAAAAGTCGAGAAACTCGTTGATCTTGTCCACGTCCGTGTACCCGAAGAGGTCCGGGAAGCCCTCGAGCTTGCGCGCGTCGCGGCCGGCCGCGAGCTCCGAGTCGAGCACGCCGGCGACCTCCTCGTGGCCCGTGAGCTGCTCGGGCGTCTTGATGATCGGGTCGGGCGCGTACTGGCCGTTGCCGCCACCGAACGCCGGGTGGCGCTTGGAGATCTTGGCGCCGGGCTTGAGCGGCGACACGGGCAGCAGCGTGAAGGGCGCGGCCTCCACGGCGCTCAGCGAGCAGGCCGCGAGCGCGAACGCGTACGCGACCAGCACGGACGGCGTCGCGACCATGGGTGGGGAAGCGGAGGACGACGAGGAAGAAGGGATTCGGCTGCGCTTTTCCAACGGAGGAGACGCGAGCCGAATAGGGGGTGAAACGAAAAGTGGGGTGGAGCTGAGGTGTTTGCCAGCGGGAGGTGAAGGGGGAGAACACCAACGCCGTGGAGAGCCAACAAGGTGGCGTGGACGGCACGGTCCGGCCACGGGGTCCCACTGTTGCCATGACAGCTTCGATCCAGATCCCTGGCGTGACTCACACGGCGCGGCATCAGACTGCTCTTGGACCAGAGTTCAAGTGCGGAGACGCGGAGCGCCATCTGCCATGTGAGCGTGGCACTTCCAGGGCCACTGTCAGCATGCCAGGAACACAACGGGAGAAAAAAAAGAAGGTCGAGGTCCACGTCGTCGCGTCGCGAGGTTTTTGTTTTGTTTTGGTTTGTTTTTTGTGTGGGGGAGTCCGAAGGACGGACGTCAGTCGTGGTGAAATCTCCCATTCTTGAGCCTGGCTCATCGCTGGGGTGTGGGAACAGGAGATGAGCAACTTGCCACGCCTGTCAACAACAGTCACAGATGGCTCCCACATACAAAAGCCAAGTGACAAAGTGGGTGCAGACTGGCTTTCCATCTTTCCTTCGATTCGAGCAACGGCAACAGCGTTCAGTGACTTTGATGTGGATCCAAAAGACACGACGTTTCAGTCGAAGGACCATTCGTTTCGTGCTCAGAGAAGCAAACGCGACTTGTCGGTCCTGCACGATACAGTACTAAAGACCATGGGCCTGATCGCTGGACTTCGAGCCACCATTTCCTCAAGTCGATGGCCGGAGTGTGGAAACGTTCCCAGCATGCGGCCCCATTCGTTGATGACGGTGGAGGTGGACGCGACAAGCGAAAGGACAACCGAAAGTGGACCTCTCCGTTGGTGCTCTATCCACCGTCGGAAGGATGTGAATACATCTCTCATAATGCATATGTGTGCAACAAATATACGTATACAGATGATATCGTGGGTCATGTACCTCTATCTACATATATATTCTCATAAATGTATTTAATCTATTGACACTCATGGTGGGGAAAAGAATCGCTGGAGCAGCATCTGGCGCTCCCAGCGGGTGAATGGCGTGATGTTCTCAGCTTTGAGCGCCACAGTCTCTGGCCAACAGTGCACAGTCGCCGAGGATACTGGTCCCACTTCGCCCGTGCATCTGTTGCTGCATCTAGAATGGAAACGAATGCAGCAATTTGTCGTCCACATCAGAGTCCCAGTTTGGTCGAAAATCGAGTTTTTAGTGCCAAACATGCCCCCCCAGTGCAACACGAACATGGTGTATTATCTCCAAGAAGACACCGGACGAAGCAGTGCACGTGTCTTCAAGTTGGGACACTGACGTTCGTCCCGTTCACTGGATTTTTTCGCACTTCTGCTTGGACTGGCGTGGACGTGAAGCGCCCTCTCATCTTCCTGCATGATGGTGGCCGCGTGATTGCTTCTGCAACTGGTCATCCAGAAATCCACCAGATGCGCCAAACTGCAACTTGGGGATGGGCTCCGCTGACGAAGCATGTCACTCTAATGAGGTATACAATATAGTGTTATTTCAGTACACAAGGACAATATTACGGGCTGGGTTTCCCATTTTCGGCGCTCGACCCAGACCCGAATAGTAAAAACCCGGGCCGCGAGGCAAAATGGCGGGAGTTGGGGAGTTGGCGCGTTTGACTTGGGCGCCTCCAACAACCCGATCCAAGCCGCCGTGACCATGCTGTGGGTCGACAAGTACCGCCCGACGGCGCTCCATGAGCTGGACTACCACCCGGAGGTGACCACGCGTCTCAAGAACCTCGCGCGCTCGAATGACCTGCCGCACTTGCTCGTGTACGGGCCCTCAGGCGCCGGCAAGAAGACGCGCGTGATGGCCATGCTGCGCGAACTCTACGGCGACGGCGCGCTCAAAGTGCGCCTCGAGCACAAGTCCTTCACGGTTCGTACGGGTCGTTCGTGTCTCTCGGTGCGGGAGTCGGTGTCCTGACCTCTTGCAATGGAAAAGAACCCGGGCCGCTCGACCAAGGTGGAGATCACGACGGTCGCGAGTAACTACCACATTGAGATGAACCCGTCGGATGTGGGCAACAACGACCGCCTCGTCGTCCAGGAAGTGCTCAAAGAGATTGCGCAGTATCACCTGGCCGACACCAACTCAAAGCGCGGCTTCAAAGGCGTGTGCCCCGATTTTCCTTGGTCGCGGTTGACGACGGCGCGCACTGATCTCAACCGTTGTATTGTAGTCGTGTTGTTGATGGAAGTGGATCGCTTGAGCAAGAATGCGCAGCACGCGCTTCGTCGTACGATGGAAAAGTACACGGCGACGTGCCGTCTCATTCTCTGCTGCAACAACCCGTCGAAGGTCATCGACCCGCTGCGGAGTCGTTGCCTCGGCATCCGTATCGGCGCACCAACTGGCGACGAGGTGAGCCTGGCTATGGATCATTATCATGCGCCGATACTACTCTGGAGTAAACCCTAACGAGTTGCTTTCCAGATCTGTAACGTTCTGCAGGGAGTGTGCAAGAAGGAAGGGCTTACGTACTGTGCCCCCTTGGGCCAGGACATCGCCAAGAAGAGCGAACGCAACCTGCGTCGTGCGCTGTTGATGCTGGAAACCTGTCGCGTGCAGAGCTACCCATTCTCTCCCGAACAGCAGATCCAATTGCCTGCGTGGGAAGATTATGTGTGCTCGCTCGCGAAGGTCGTGCTCCAGGAGCAGTCTCCCGGAGGGTATGCACCGCAATGTTTCGGGGGTTACGACTGGGCTGAAGTATACTAACTGATGTTTCCTTCACTTTAGGCTACTCAAGGCGCGCGAGATGATCTACGAGCTCATCGCGAACTGCATCCCTTCGGAAGTGATCCTCCGCGTAGGTGGTCTGGTACCTGGTTGGTCTTTGGACTGCAACGGTCTAACAATGTCGATTGGGTTGACCTTCCTGCAGGTTTTGTGTCGCGAGCTCATGAGCCGTCTGGACGACGATCTCAAGCACGAGCTCATCCAGTGGGCCGCTTACTACGAGCACCGCATGCAGCGCGGCTCCAAGGACATCTTCCATTTCGAGGCCTTCATCGCCAAGTTCATGACCCTCTACAAGAAATTCCTCCTGGAGCTTTACATGTAATATCTGAAAATGCAACCTCTGATTTTCGCAATTCTTCTGCCAACTATAGTAAATACCGTATCTCTAGTGAAGCCATATCGATTGGTCGAAAACAACAAAGAGACCAGGTCTCATGTCCAGCCTCGGCGCCTCCGCAATGTGGAAGCTGCAGCTCGTCGCGCGGCTCGATGCCTTCGGCGAGTGTCTTACCGCTGCAGACTGTGACAGCGTCCACGGCGCACTAAGCTCACCGGCAGCGGAAGCTGACTTTGAGCGCCAGGAAGCCACCGACAGCGATGTCGCGAACGCTCCAGACAGACATCTCGACAGGTGAGCAGACGACGGACCACGAGGAAGCACGAGCGCTACAGCTTATCCATCAGTATGCTGCGGCTCACCTTCTGAAATAGATACAAGAGATGGAAGCTTGGTGATGCAAAGATCGAGGAGCTCACATCGGTTCGGACGGATGGCCTTGACGCTGACAATGCGCATGACCCGAAGCCTTCCTCAGCCATCGACGCGGTCAGAGCCTATGCAAGCGACCTGAATTTCTTCGCGCGTGGCAAGCGCGGAGTTGTGTTCGCAGGCGAATCGCGAGTGTCGGGGAACCAGGTCGTCGTAAAGTTTGCAGGCGACCCACGCGCGTCTACTAGTTCAACTGCTGCAGGATGCTGGGTTGAGACCGAAGCCAAGTGGATCCGTACCATGAACGCAGTGGGTATTGGCGCGCGTCTGGAGGGGTTTGGCACAGGATGGCTGGTTTGTGAACGGCTCGACGGCCAGAATATTGTCGAGTTCCTCACAAACAGCGCGACCCATGCGACGGCCCGTTGGGTGTTGCGCGAGGTTCTCCTACAGGTACGCAACAACACGTATGCTTGGGCTGTGAGTGTTTGCTCCCATAAGTCTCACAACTGGTGGATTTGTAGTGCTTTACGATGGACATGATGGGGATCAACAAAGAGGAAATGACCCATCCAACGCGCCATATCATCGTCCACCCGGCGTCACAGTCGACACCACGATCGCACCGCCGCTGGAAATGCACGTTTATCGACTTCGAGAAATGCTCGCTCACCAAGAAGCCGAAGAACGTGACCCAGATCTGCCAGGTTCGTCGGTAATTCCTGTGGATCTATCGTCACGTTTCACGTTCTCACTTGGAGGGTGTTGTGCGCGCTGAACGTAGTTTATCAGCTCGCCCCGGATGACAGCGCTCCTTCGTGCCCAGGGCGTGGTCTGGGACATCCAGGCCTTACGGCAGCACACCAAGCGCTACAAGCTTCGTGTCTCGAGCGAGACCTTTGGTGAGCTGCTCGCCGTCTTCAACCTGTGATTTTTGGATTCCCTTCTGCCCTTAATAAAGCCCCATGAGCCACTATTCCCAGCGCATCCATCGTCGGCATTGTTGTTGCCTCGATGGACCGCCGCCACCTGCCCCGATGGCAGGCCTTTGTGGAGCGCGCGCTGTGCTTCCGCGACTATGAGCAGCTCTACCACGGCGTGTGCTTCCTGGACAAGTACGACCGCATCGAGTACGCGCACGGCTGCTTCCGCGGCGCCGACGTCGTGGTCGCAGGCGGCGCCCACGCGCTCGACACGTCGCAGTTCCGACTCGCCTTCGAGCAGCACGCGCGCCTCGCGATGCGCGATTCCGCCGCCGCAGCCCAGGACGCCAGCGCACCCCACACGAGCGCGCCAATCGACGCCGTCGCGTCGCTTCGGCTCGGCTCGGTGAGCTTCCAGATCGTCTCCACCAGCTTCTCGTCGGTCTGTGGCGTTGCGAGTGGCAAGCGCTACGGGCTCGTGGCGCAGCGGCTGCCGTTCGGCATCCTCGTCGTCGTGTGTCAGCACCCTCATACAGTAGAAGACGTCGCGCCGCTCGTCGAGCGCTGCTGCCATGCATTGCGATAAAGATCGTCGATTGCTGCCTGCATTTTACTCACATGTTGTCAACCGAGTCATGTTGCTCCATTTTGGGCGGTAACAAGTGGCCGTGTTCCTCAATCCTGTTCCAGCCAATCAAAACGGCGAGATTTTCATATTCGCACTTATGATTGGCTAAAACGAATATGCAGGGAACAGCTCGAAGTTCCAAGGTGGGCACTCACGGCGTCATCCACATCAGGCTTCCAGCGCACCAAGGACGAGCCCCCCACGCCGAGCCAGCAATGTACTTCTGCGCGGCCTGCGATCTGTACGTGCGCGAGACAAGCGCGCGCGACCACGACCAGTCCACGGCGCACATACTCGCATCCACGCGCACGCCGTCGCTCCGCAAAGGTGAGATCACTCTTTGTTGTTGTTGCTAGAACAATCTGCTCACGGGAACGATCCATCCATGTTGTTCTCGCAGTGTGGCTGCCGGAATCGAATCGCGGGTACCAATTACTCAAGAGCATGGGCTGGAAGGAGGACGCTGGGCTCGGACCCAAGGGCGAGGGCCGCATCGAGCCCGTCGCGACCGTGCTCAAGACCGACCGCGCCGGCCTGGGCTCGGCGCACCCGCCCGCGCGCGTGACCCACTTTGCGCCATTGGATTTTGCCGAGAAGGCCAAGCGCGCGGCCGCGCGGCGCGCACGCAAGCGCAAGGACTCGCCCTTTGGCGACGACGACGATGATGACGACGGCGACGCCCCGATGGATCCGCACAACCTGACGACGCTGCAGCGCAAGCAGCTCAAGACCAGCGAGCAGAGGCGCGACAAGGCCATCGCCATGGAGTTGTACACGCCCGACGGCCTCGAAGGGTACGAGGCGTACCTGCGGTGATATATCTCATGGGTACTGTAGTTTTTAGTAGGAACGGAAAAAATACCTCACCGCGTATTTATGATCTCACACCGGTCGCGTGGCGTTTTCATTCCCGTGGGCTTCCACTTGTGATGAAGAGGGTTGAGACTCACAACTTGGCATGGCCATGTGTAGACGACGCAGTGTCTTCGCAAGCGATGCGTTTGTAGTGCGCAGTGAGCTCCTGCTTGTGGACGATGTTATCGCCCATGGCCGCAAACAAAATGTCCTCGTGGGTGCACCCGGCTAGTTCAATGTACTCGACGTCGTGGCCAGACTCACGCTACGGCAACAACATAAAATCTCATCAGTCTTTGCCTAAGAGAGAGAGAGAGAGGGCGCCATCTAGAAACAAGGTCCTACCAGGTTGTCGACGAGCTTCTTGGACGCCGAGGTTGGCACGACCTCGTCGCCTGTGCCATGAATGATGTGGAAGCGCGGCATTGCCACGTCTACAGTACATAGCAGAGCAGTTCAGATACACAAAGAACAAATCGGTCGTTTTCGCACCAACGTACCACGCGCGTGGATCCGCTGAAACAGCTTGGTCGGGCTCGACTCATCGAATTTGTCCTCGCCCAGCATTGCCGGCTTCATGCTGGAGATCTCGTGGACGCCATTGAACGGCCCAACCGTGCGATTGGCCTCAAACACGTAGTGGTCCGCGATATCGTACGGACCTGCGAGCCCGATGAAGCCCAGAACCTGTTGGTGGAGGAAGCTGTCGCGCTCTGGAGAGCTCGCGGGGTTTCCTTCCTTCATTGCCCGCAACGCTGACTGCGCCAGCGCGAGCGCACTGATGTGGGCACCGGACGAATGTCCAGAGAGGAAAATGCGCCGGCGATCGCCGCCGTGCTCGTCGGCGTGGTCACTGATCCACTTGACCTAACACGTTGAACGATTAAGATGGAGGTCACTGGAAAACAGTCGAGAGTACATCTTACCGCGCGCTCGACGTCCTGGACCTGGTCTTGGACGTTGCCCGTCGGGTACGTGCGGTAGTTGATCACGCCGACAAGAAAGCCGTGCTCCGCGAGGTACTGACCGACCAGTCCGTACTGCCACTTGTGGCCAAAGGACCACGCGCCACCATGGACGAACACGACCACGGGCTTGCGCTGCGCCTGGGCGACCGCGTCGACGCCGTACAAATCCATGGTTTGGCGCGAGTGCGGGCCGTACGCCACGTCTGAGACCGCGTGGCGGCCCTTCCAGACGAGTAGGCGCCCGATGCGCAGCGCCAACACGGGCTTGACCAGCGGGATCAAGTACTCCATGGACGCGATGAGCTGCCCGAAGAACGTGTACCGCACCATCCCCGCCACGACCAGCGCGCGTGTGCCGTCGCCGCCACGCTGGACGGCGCTCTGGAGCCGCAGCTGCGCGTGGTTCTCGTGGAGCGAGCGCACGGTCTTACGCGTGTACCAAAGCACCGCGAGTGCGCCGAGGAAGCGCCCCATGCGCCGCCGCGCAGCGACGTCCAGCGGCGGGAGCATCGGTCTCCCCAGTCAACGACCGACGCACGCAAAAGGATTCCTGATTGGGGTTGTTGACGTAGAAAAGGATGCTGATTTCAGGAGCTACCTTCGGAAAGACAGGCTAGCCTAGTTATGATTTGTGGTGAGATTTGTCGGGTAGGATTTGTGATCAGTGTCAATGTGGGTACGGACAGCTGAAACAAGATTTCAAAAGAGCTTTTTAAAGATATCCTGGGTAATCGAATTCTGTTTTAAAAAACAGAATTCGATTACCCAGGATATCTATGGAGTGTGTCGCGTAGCGCGATCTACTGCTGCTGGGAGCGCTTGGCGAGCGACGCGAAGATCGAGTCGGGCTGGCTCAGGAGCTCGCTGGGCGGACCAAACTCGGCCACGCGGCCAGCGTCCATCACCGCGATCTTGTTGCAGTGCAAGATCGTGTTGATGCGATGCGCGATGATGAGCACGGTCTTATTCTGGAACGTCTCCTTGATGGTTACCTGGATGAGGTTATCGGTCGCCGTGTCCACGTTAGCCGTGGCCTCGTCCAACACGACGATCTTGCTGTCCTTGAGCAGCGCGCGACCGATGCACAGCAGCTGGCGCTGGCCGACCGAAAGGTTGTCGCCGCGCTCCGAGACCATGAAATCGAGCCCGGCGCCCCACTTGGTCACAGCGTCCGCGAGGTGGACTTGCTTGAGCACGCTCCAAATCGCGTCATCCGTGTAGTCGCCAAACGGGTCCAGGTTCTCGCGCAGCGGTCCGCTGTACAGCACAGGGTCCTGGGGAATGATCGCGAGCGAACGACGTAGTTCCTGCAGCTTGAGCTTGGAGATGTCAAGCCCGTCAATGTACACCGCGCCGCTCTCAAACTCACAGATGCGGAAAAGCGCAATCATGAGCGACGACTTCCCCGCACCAGTGCGACCGCAGATTCCAACCTTCTCGCCACCCTGGATGTCCATATCCACACCACGCAGGACGAGTGGCAACTCCGGGCGGTACTTGAGGCACAGTCGATCAAATTTGATGTTACCAACTGACGGCCACGCCGCCGGGTTGATGGGCGTGCAGTCGGCGCCATCGCTTTCCAGCGGGATGGTTCGGAAATGGAGCAAACGCTCAACACTGGTCATGGCGTTGTCCGTCATATCAACGGCACGCACGCACCATTGGACCATGGACGTGAGCATGAGCGAGTACGTGATCGAGAGTCCAGCGACGACGGGCGCGATAGAACCCTTCGAAGCGACGATGTACAGCGAAACGACGAAGATGATGAGCACGGACAGCCAGTCGAGACGCACGGCCAGCCAGCGGCCGGCGGCCCAGTAGTTGAAGTAGTAGCTCGTGTTGTCGTCGACGACCATCTTGTTGATGCGCTTGAACTCATCTTGCATTTTGAACGCGCGGATGGTGTGGAGGCCGTTGAGCGTCTCGCCGAAGAGGTTGAATACGGGCGTACGCGTGATACCTTCGAGGCGCTTGATCTCACGCGACGAGCGTTTGAAGTACAGTCCCGTGATGACGAAGATGAACAGCATCGGAATGTACGAGACGGCGACCCAGACGGACGCGAGTCCGCACACGACGAGACAGCCGACAAACACCACCATGGCCTGGAAAAGGTTCTGGTACTGTTGCGGCAGGTTCGAGTCGACCTGATCGAGATCGTTCGAAAAGCGGTTGAGGATGCGGCCTACTGGTGTAATGTCAAAGTATCGGTTCACGGGCGCGTTGAGCACGCGGCGGAAAAGTTCATCATGGAGGTTCTTGGCACTACGCATGCACGCTTCCATGAGCAGCAAGCCACGCGCGAGTGTCAGGACGGCGCACGCGACAATGAACGAAAAGTACCACCAGGCGAAGTACGACTCCGAGTACGTCGGGTCGACGCCCTTGCGCGGCATCTGCTTGGCCCAGTAGCCTTGCCAGTAGTCCGCGGCGATACGCATGCCCTGAGCCGCTGAGTAGATCGAAATGAGCACGACCACTACGGCAATTCCGTTGAAGCCGGTCTCGTCGAAGTATGTGCGGTACGTCTTGCCGCTCACGCGGCCCTTCACGCGGTCCTCTTCCTGCACGAGCTTGGCCGCGTCGCCCTTGGCCTCGGTCGGTTCATTCATCTTCCCAGCCTCAGTCGTGACCGTGGCTTCGCTCACGACTGTGATCGCCGTGCTAGCTTTCTCGGCTTCTTCAGCGGCACCCGCAATGGCCGCCAGGTGGGCGGCCTCGTGGCCCTTGACCTTCTCAATCTCGACACTTTCGTGTTCATCGATGACGTCAGCCTCAATCTTCTCGAGCTCGTGTTTGTGTGCATTCAAGTCCGGGAACTGGGCAATAATGTCACGGTACGAGCCGTCTCCGACAATGCGACCGTGCTGCACGACGAGGATCTTGTCAGCGTGGGCAAGCAGGTCGTAGTGGCTGTTGAGCACGAGCAGGCGTGTCTTGTCCTTGGCGAGACCTACGACACACTGGTCAAAGATCGCATGCGCGACGTGCGGGTCTACGGCGCTGAGTGGGTCATCGAGAATCAAAATGTCATAGTTGCGGCGGTACATCGCACGGGCAATCGCGACACGGGCCTTCTGGCCGCCGCTCAAGTTGATACCTCGCTCGCCGATCTCGGTCTGGTCGCCGTTCGGCAGCGCATGTAGATCAAGTGCAAGCTGCGTGGCCTCGAGCACTTGCTCGTACCGCTCGCCATCAAATGGCGACTCAAACAGGATGTTCTCCTTGACCGACGAGTTGCGGATCCACGCCTCCTGACTCACGTACGAGATTTCGCCGTGGACGTCGCACGATCCGGACTTGCGCACCATCTCCCCGAGGATGGCGTTCAGCAGGCTCGTCTTGCCGCAGCCCACAGTGCCCACGATCATCACGAGCGAGCCAGCGTCGATCTCAATGTTGATCCCTTCCAGCATGAAGCTCTTCTGGACCGAGATCTCCTCGCTGGCGTCGACAGCAGCGGCAACTGGAGTCACACCACCGCGAGTGTCGTGGACAACGACCACACTCGGCACGGCGGACATGTCGTCTTGCTGTTCCGACCACACAAAGTTGGCGTTGCGCACCAGAATGGATCCGGCAGCGGCAGCTTCGTCCCCACGAAGCTGCTCGTGGTGCGCTGGCTCGATCACGAGTTCGTCGCTCTCCATGTACGTGTCCATGCGGTCAAAGGCGATGCGCGCCTGCGAGACGGCGGCGATCGCGAGCGGGAACAGGCTCACGGCGAGACGGCTAATGTTGACCATCGCGATGAGCGTGAACGCCTCGGTCACGGTCATCTTGCCTTTCATGATCAGGAAGACCCCAAAGGTCACGGCGCCGAGCAGCACGGGCGTGAGGAACAGCAGCGTCGTGTTGATGATGTTGAGAAAGTGGAAGCGCCGGTAGAGCGCGACTTCGGACGCGCGGATCTTCTCGACGCGGCGCGCGAGCGACTCTTCCCAGGCGTAAAACTTCATGACGCGGATGCCCTGGAGTGCCTCGGACGTGACCTTGACGCGCTCCTCGACAATGTGGAGCAGGTCGGCCTGGACGTCGCCGATCTTGTCCGCGAGCTTGACGGACGCGTAGAGCACGAGCACGAGCAGCACGCCGCCGCTCACCGCGGCGACGACGTCAAACTGTGTCGCGATCAACACGATCGTGATCACGAACGCGAGCGGCGCGACGAGCAGCCACGGGCCCGAGATCATAAAGTTGAAGATCCGTTCCGAGTCGACGCTCATGAGCGTGACGATCTCGCCGGTCGAGTAGGCCTGGCGCGCGACGCACGAGAGGCGGAGCGCCTTTTGGTAGACCGAGTCCATGACGACCGAGCGCATGTTGGCGCCGATGCGGGACGACGAAAAGAAGCCAAAGTTGAGCGTCGTGATGCCGATGAACGAGAAGATGGTCATCATCGCGACCAGCGCGGCGCCGCTGTCGGTGCCGAACACGTTCTCGCGGTCGTTGAGGTAGTCGAGGATCGCCTGCGACACAAACGGCTGGAGCACCATGGCCGTGATGTAGACCACGTAGTTGACAAACACGATCGCGATCTCGCGCCCAAACGTGCGCAGCAGCGCGCGCGCGAACCGCGACGCGAGCCACGACCGGCGCGCCGGCGTCGTGGCAGTGCCACGCGCGCTGGCATCGCGTGGCGCGACCGTGTAAAAGTGGGCGAACCGGTCCTGGAGCGCGTCGCACGAGTCGGCGGGGCACACGGGCCAGAGGTCGTCCTTTTCGAGGATCTTTTGGGCGCCGAGCGAGATGAGCGGCTGGAGCCACTGGACCGAGAGGATGGACACGAGCGAGGCGCGCGCGAGCGGGTTCTCGCGCGCCGCGTGGGGTGGCTCGAGCGCGTACCGCTCGGCGCGCGTCGGCCGCTTGGTCTTGGTCGTTGGCGAGCCGGATTTGGGCTGCGGCGTCGGCGGCACGGCCGTGTACGCCGTGGGGTCCTCGTGGTCCTTGGGCGGGAGCCGCATGGCGATCAAGTGGACGAACGGAGTGCGAAGGAAGAGGAGGAGTTGCGGAGGGGAGGCGACCAATTCCGTTGTGGGCGAGTCATCCGGAAGGGCATCGAGTTCCAGGACGTTGGTTTGTTGGCCGTGGGCACAAGACTTGCCAACAACACAAAAGATGGCCAACAGCACCACGGGGGAGGGGACCCATGATGACGCGATCTGTCAAGCGTCTTGATTGGTGGAAACGATTAATGGATTAGTAAAGATTGGTCGAAATCTGACACTCCAACACGGGGTAGGGGCTGGACCCTCCAAACGTGCTCTGATTGGTGGATTTCTCCGTGCTTGGACGGCATGATTGGATGAGACCTGCCCCTCAAGTGGAAACTTGCAACGACCCGACATACGCCGCCCAGAGCCCGGCCATCGCAGAACACGGACGAGCCACAGGACCAACACCAACACGCGCTTTTGGAGCTCGAGTGATGATCTCCATTGTGAATGCGCAGTTGGGAGAGGATTCGGTTGGCGGCGGTGGCGTTGATGTTTGTGACAGGGAGGGCGAGGGAGGGACCCGTCACAAGCAACACACCCAGGGCGCCGCACCCGAAAGACCCACTGGCCACGCAAGGAGGAGAAACGGCGGGACGCACGCATGCGATACCCGACCGGCTCGTCTTCCGTGGCCGTGAGGGTTCGCGCGCCCTGTCGCTCTGACCCCAAAGCGTCGCTGGATCGCCAGGCGAGTGGTGGAGGCCGGCCAATCGAATGTTCCCACGGCCATCCAACAACAAAAGACCGCGAAAGATTCGAGATGCGAAATGGCTACACTTGGTTTTGTGTGATGTGTTTTTGTTGGTTTTCTTTCCATTTCTTCGCTGTTTACGGTTTTTTTTTTCTCGGGGTGGTTTCTCTGGGCAGACCTATCCAACATGCAATACCAATCATGCATTGTGCCCCACACATCGGCTTGTCCTAGTTGTTCGAGCCCTCGCGCCAGTGGTCCACGAGCCCCTTGAAGAGACCGTCCGTCTTCTTCTGCAGCGCCGCGGGCGTGTCGAACTCGCCCACCGACCCCTTCTCCATCACAAGGATGCGGTCGGCGTCCAGGATCGTGTTGATACGGTGCGCGATCGTGAGGCACGTACAGTCCTTGAACTCCTCGCGGATGCTCTCCTGGATCTTGCGGTCCGTCTCCGTGTCAATCGACGCCGTGGCTTCGTCCATGAGGATGATTCGCGAGCGCTTGAGCAACGCGCGAGCGATACAGATCAGCTGGCGCTCGCCGACGCTGAAGTTGGTGCCCTTTTCGTCAACGCGGCCATCCAACGCCGTGACGGCGTTGCCCAAGTGGGCACGACGGATCGACGTCCAGATCTGTTCGTCCGAGTACTGGTCGAACGGATCCACGTTGCTGCGCACCGTGCCTGAGAAGAGCACGGGGTCCTGAGGGATGATGCTGATCTTGCCACGGACTTCGTGGAGACCGAGCTGGCTGGTGTCCACACCGTCGATGTAGATCGCACCCGAGTCGAGCTCGACGAGGCGCATGAGAGCGACCACCAAGCTACTCTTGCCTGCTCCCGTGCGGCCGACAATACCAACCTTCTCACGCGGACGGATGGTCAACGACAAGTTCCGAAGCACACGTGGAAGACCCGGACGGTAGCGCAGGTTGACGTTGCGGAACACAATCTCGCCGTTCGACGGCCACTCCTCCTGAGTCGGCAGCTTACCGACACTCGTGAGCGCGGCTTCGGTCTCCATCTCCGAGTACTTCTTCACACGCTCGACAGAGACCATTTGAGTCTGCAGCTGGCTGAACATACGTACCGACCAGTTGAGCGACTGGGTCACACTGAAGGCGTACGAGAGCGAGACGCCTGCAAGACCAGCAAACTTCTCGCCAGCCTGGCCCGTGGTTTGATGAGCGAACACCGCAGACAACGCGGCGAACGAGGCGACAAGCGTACCAGCGAACTCGAGACGCAAAGCGAGCCAGCAGTTTACGGCGAAGTTCAAGAAATACGCACGCTGGTTGCGGTCCAACAGTTCTTCGTTGCGCTTGGCGAACTGCTGTTCAGCGCTGTACGCGCGGATCGTCGGAAGACCATCGAGAGTCTCCGACAGCAGCGCAAACACAGGCGAACGACTGATGGAGTCAAGACGCTGCAACTCACGGGAAGTCTTGATGAAGTAGCGCTGGGACATGTAGTAGCCAACAAACACGGGAAGCAAGATGATCATGAACACTGGCGTGACGTACGAGATCGTGACGAGCGTGAAGAGAACGCTGATCAAAGTGTTGAAAAGCTGGCTCCACGTAGCGGGGATGCCTTCGTCGACCGTGTACACATCCTTCGACAAGCGGTTAACGATTCGACCAATTGGCGTCGTATCGAAGAAAGACGTCGGCGCACGCAGGATGCGGCCGAGGAGTGCCTTGAACAGAATCTTGCTCGCCTTCAACCCGCGAATGTATGTAGCGACGGCACGAATGTAGAGACCCACGGCATAGAGGGCATTGAGCGCGATGAAGATGTACAAGTAGAACATCTGCGACTCCTTATGCTCTTCCGCGTTCTCTGACCAGTACGACAGCCAAAAGGTGGACGACAAGTTGATGCCCTGCACGGCAACGAAGATAAAGACCACGTACAACCCAGCAGGGTATCCACCGAAGGCATCAATCCACCACTTGTACACCGGCCACACGACGTCACCCGTAGAACGATCCTCATCGACAAGGAGCTGGCCTTCATTCTCCAGCTCACCCTCATGGGTAAGGTCACTGCGAACAGACGACGTGCGCGATCGGTTCACGGCGTATTCCCGTGCCTCGTCGTCTTCGTCTTCCTCGAGCGGGTTGATTTCTTCCTCCAGTTCTTCCACAGTCGCACCCTGGTCGTGTTCCTTGTACTTCGCGACCAAGTCCGTCAGCACACCGTTCTGAGCAATGACATCGTCGTACGTGCCGTGCTCGACAATGCTACCACGCTCAATAACAACAACGCTATCGCATTGGTTCAGGAACGTCAATCCGTGCGTGACAAGCAACACGAGCTTGTTCTTCAGAGTTCCCTTGAGACAATTGTTGAAAATATCATGGCCAACATGACTGTCAACCGCTGAGAGGATATCGTCCAAGATGTAGATATCAGCGTCCTGGTACACAGCACGCGCAATTGCCACACGCGTTCGCTGACCGCCACTTAGGTTGATACCCTTCTCTCCAATTTCAGTGGAGTCGCCTCCCGGCAAAATCGCAAGGTCCTTCTTCAGCGAGCTCACGTGAATAGCTTCATCGTATCGCTTCTGGTTGAACGGCATGCCAAACGTGATGTTGTCGCGCACAGTCGCATTCTGAATGAAGGGCTGCTGCGACACGTACGCGATCGAGCCTCGGACAGCGACCGATCCTTGGCTGCACCGGGCGTCACCTAGGATACCACTAAGCAGCGTCGACTTGCCCGCTCCCACGTGCCCAACGACTGCGCAGAGCTGACCCGACTTCATCTGCAAGTTCACATTGCGGAGCACCGTTGAGCTCGGCTCAACCTTGAAGCTGACCGACGACTCAGCCAGGGACGACACGTCGTCTTCCAAAGCCGACTCGATCTCGGGTTTCTTTGGCGCGCTGTCATCAAGGTCCCACGTGAAATCAGCATTCACGACCTTCACACCAACTTCCTTCAGATCACCCGTGCCGACCTTGACACGCTCTTCCTCCATGAAGTAGTCGCGCAGACGCTCCACACTAACGCTGGCCTCCACAATCGAGTTGAGCACCTGCGGCAGCATGAAGAGCGGGAAACGCAAGATGTTGAACAGCGCCAAACTCGTCAGTGCCGTACCGACATCCAGCGTGTTACCGAGCAGCACGTAGCACATGAACGACGCGACCGTGACGAGCGACGGAATCGCCGAGAAGAGCGTGATCGAGCCGCTGCGCGCGTAGATGTACGTTTCGAGTTTCTTGAGCTCGTCCGTACGGAACTCCATGACCCGGCGCGTGAACGAGTTTTCCCAGGCCTGGAGCTTGATGACCTTCATGCCCGAGAGCACTTCGTGGCACACCTTGATTCGCTCGTCCTTGACCTTCATGAGGCGTAGCTGGAGGCGCCGCATGAGCTTGGAGATCGAGGACGTGACCGGGAGCATGAGAATGATGACCGCGACGCCCGCGAACGTCGAGACGCCGATCTGCTTCCAGAGCAAGAAGCACGAGACCGTGATCTGGAAGATGGAGAACCACACGCTGTTGATGTAGTTGGTCAGATCCTGGAGGCGCTGCGCGTCGATCGACATGAGGTTGGTGATCTCGCCCGTGGTCTTTTTCTGGCGCGCGGCCGACGAGAGCACGAGCGACTTGCGGTACACGGCCGTGCACACGGCGCTGCGCACGCGGAGGCCCGTCTCAAAGCAGTAGAAAAAGTAGTTGCGCAGCGTGAAGGACTGCACGACGCCCGAGACAAACACGATCGCGGCGTAGAGCAGGCCCTGCGAGAGCGGCGCGTCCGGGTCCTTGAGGAACGCGATGATGTCCTTGATCATGAGCGGGCCCACAAACTGGAGCGAGTCATGGACGAGCTTGAGCAGCGCGGCCTGCACGACCTGCGCGCCGAACGTGCGCGCGAGCACCCACGAGAAGCTCGGGTCGGCCGGGCGCGTGCGCTGCTCGGCGTCCCAGTTGCGCTGGAACGTGTCGCCGACAAACTGCGCGCGGTTCTCCGGGTCGAGCTGGTACAGGTCGCCCTGCTGGAGCGGGCGCTCGTAGCCGAGCTCCATGAGCGGGTTGATCCACGAGAACAGCACGCGCGCGCCGAGCCCCTTGAACTGGCGCGGCCACCGGTCGCCCAGGCCCGGCTTGGCCGCGGCCTCGAGCAGCGGCTTGGTCTCGCCCGCGCTGCCCGCGAACACGCCCATCGCTCTCTCTCTCTCTCTCTCTCTCTCGAGGGTTCGTGGGTGTCCTTCGTGGCGTGAAGAAAGCCAAAGTGGTGGGGAACGAATTCGCTTTCGTTCACACCGGTCAGGGGACGGAGGGCAACTCTTCGCTGGGTGGGCGCCTGCTGGCCAGTGCGGTCAAGAGAGGGAGTGGCAACTCCACGACCCCGGCGCACACGAGGCAAAAAGCTTCGGGCTCGGCGTGATGCGGAATCATCGAACATCTGGACAAACCGATACTCGATAGCATATCATGTGTAGTAATATATCGTATAATAAGATTATTTGGGAACCATTACCGTGGTTGGATCTCCACTCTACCACGTATACATGCTTTCTGACAGGTTATCAGTTGTTGCATGTTTCCCACGCCTTCACACACGCGGGTGTTGTTGTCAAGAACGGACTGCGGTGCCAGAGGCCGGCGCGCGGTTGCGGCGCTCGCGTGTGGCCCTTGGCAACGCCCCGCCCCGTGGGTCCCCACTGTTCGGAACGGATGGACGCGAGTGTGTTCCTCTCTATCGGTCGAATGGCGCCGGCTTCTGCGTGAAACTGAAGATTCTCATCATCGAGAATGGTGGTACTTTAAAACAGAATTGAGAGGGGGGTACACTTCTATCGTGTTAAATACGGGTTGGGGTCACACGTCGGGGACATCGAACGTCACACAGGAAAAAGTCTGTCTACATGTACTCGCTGAGCGCCGCGGCGATCTTGAGGAGACCGCGCGAGGCCGCGTAGTGGGACAGCATCATGCTGTCGGTCATCTTGATGCGCGGTTTGGCGTTGTGGTGGAGCAGGATCCGCACGACCATGTCGTCGTCGCTCTCGCTCGCGATCACGTGGATCAGCAGCGGCGTCTGCTGGCGCTCGTTCGTGGCGTTCACGAACGCGCCGGCCTTGAGCAGCACGTACACGATCTCGGCGGCGTGCGGGCTCTTGCAGTTGGCGGCGTAGTGGAGCGCCTGGTTCCCGCGCACGTCGGCCTCGCGCAGCAGCTCGGGCTGCGTCGCGACCAAGTGGCGCACGGCGCCGACTTCGCCCCGGCGCACGGCGTCGTGGAGCGCGTTGCGTCCGTACTTGTTTTCGACGCGCCCGCTCGCGGTGCGCACGAGCACCGGCGGCGGCGCGGCCGTGAGCGCCGTGTCGGCGCGGTTGCGCAGCGGCTGGAGCGTGACCGGCGCGGCCGCGGTCTCGACCGACTCGACGGCCTTGGGCGGAGCGTCGGCCGGCACGATCAGCACCGCCGTGGCGTCCTTGGACGGCGCGGCGCGCGCCTTGTCCGCGGCGGCGCCCACGACGCGCACGATCTCGACGACGCGACGCTTGTGGTGGAGCGGGTCGCTCTTGCTCGTGTCCACGCCGCTGCCGCGCTGCTTGAGGAGCATCATACTCGCGGTCAGGTCTTCGTTGATCGGCGTCAGCCGTGGCGCGTACTTGATGTGGCGCATGGTTTCTACGTGGGCGACGGAGAGGCGAGTGCTGTCGTGAGGTCGGCGCGCACAATCAGGAAGTGAGAGTGGCCATGTTGGGCGACGCTCCGCGCTTTTTCGCGGGGACCACGACGACGACACGGCGGCGGACGCGCTCTCTGCGCGAAATGCGCCGCCGGAGATCAGTCGTTCGGATGCCCCAGGCTGTTCCCACGGAAGCTGGCTGGATGTGGAACCTGCTATAATGTATACCCTTGAACCGACTAGTTTGGTGAATCGATGGACCTAGACTGTAAGAAACCTGTGGAAATGGATTCTGTATCGGCAGTGGACGAGATCTTGAAGCAGCTGGCATGAGTCTATGGCACACGGAATGGATCATCCGACGCATGACTGATGTTGGGCCCCGAATTTCTGTGGGTGCCTGCTTTCCACTGGATTCTGTATTTGCCCCCCGGGATATGTAGCCCTTGCGATGGGCCCGCCACCGCGACGCCATGACGCCAAAGCGCGCGTTGCCCATCGAGAGGACCGTTCCTTCCATTGTGTGGCCGCAAAGGCAGTTTGCTGGATTTCCCATCTTTGCCGTATCAACGAGGGAAACGCTTTTCCATAATTGTTTCCCATGGCTTGATCATGAGTATAAATATGTAACTGTAGCCATTCTGCGTCCCAGCGCGCTCGGGTGTGCCGTGTAGAAGAAGCCGTCAATGTCCGGAGCAGCTGGGTGGGTGCGTCCTTCCGACAGCACTTGGCTTTATTACAGACTCGTGCTGGTTTCTTCGAGGAGGCAGAATACGTGGGGGCACGTCCACCTACCAGCCGATGGGCTTGGCTTCTCGCAGCCGACGATGCGCTGGACAACGGCCGCGTTTCCAGTATCGGGGCACACGAATGGAGAGGCTTGATGGGTACAGTTGCCGTCGTTCGATCTGACTACTCAAAGAGCCTGATGGAGACACCGCGACGTTCTGCGCGACGCTGGAGGGTGCCACCGTTGACCTGGATGGGCGGGAGCGTCCGTCTGGGTCGCTCGCGTACTCAAACGGTTGGAAGATGTACGGTACGGGAATGGTGGCAGTGCCCACCCTCGAGAGTTCACAGCGATCGTCTTGCTCTCTCTGTATTCCAACTCGATTTACCCCCCGGTATGAGCCTTTTTTCAGTGCGTGAGGTTAGCCACGACGGGTCCGCGTCTCGATCCGGTCGACGAGATCATCACCGACGTCGTGCGCCAACTCGTGGTTGCCAACATCACCGCGAGCGTGGATCGGGGGCCGTTTGTGACCGTCGCGCGGCGCCGCAGCTCACGGTCCTCGTACTGGAGCTGGCCTTGGAGCACGAGCAGCTCGTTCTCGTGGCGCTCGAAAATGCGCCAGGCCACGCGCGAGTACCACAGAAACGTGAGTACGACGCGCCCAAGGAAGGTGGGAAGCACCGTCACGGTGATACCGTAGCCCGAGAGTCTCAACGAGAAGAGCTCGCGCTCGTGGAGCTTGAGGGAGCCAAAGACCACGAGGTCCAACACAAACGAGGCCTGTTCGAACACCAACACACCACCGACGGCGATCGCAATGTTCTTGTGGAAACACAGCTTGCACCGCATCACGGGCGTGACGGCGTCCAGGATGATGATCCACAGGCTCCACAGGAAGCTCGAGGCGACGCCGAAACACCGAATGTCCCACCGGTACAGCTCGCACACGCACAGATGCGCGAGCAGCGACTGTGTGCCGATGAACAAAAAGTCGAACGACCGCCCCAACTCGTACAGCAGCAGCTGCCGCTGGCAGTGGGCCACGTACACGGCAACAAACACAACTGTGCCCGCGAATGCCGTCACGCAGATCTCCGTGTGGTAGCCAAAATCCGGGATCAGCGCCTGAGGCAAGTGCGACACGGCGAGAGCCACCAGCCCTGTGAGACCAGCGAGGAGCAGTCCTGCTTGGTAGACTCGATGCCACGGACGTAGGGATAGTCGCTTGAGCCACGGCGGGAAAAGCACGTCGCGTGCGCTGAAGTGTTTACTGGAACCGTCAAACACAAGCTGGATTGTGTGCGTGCTTGGCAGGTTGAGGAGCGTTGCGCTTGGTGGCAGTGATTGTTGGTCGATGGGACGCAGCTGTACACAACATCGATACGCGATGCTCGAGCCGATGAAGCGGCCGGCCGAGTCTTTGCTGAATTTTTTCACGATCTGGTATTTGCGGTATGCGTTTCGGGCTAGCAAGAGGGAGATCGTGAAGAGCCCGTTTGAAATCACGACGTTGGAAGTCAGTTGTCGATCCAACAGAGTCACGAGCACTACGTGTTGGCAGTCTGGAAGGAGTCGGAAGACGAGCAAGATCGTGTAACACACATTTGCTAGCGATCCGTAGGCTGACGCAGCAATCGCGACCCGTGGTGCTCGATACACGGCATCAATAAAGAACGGGACCTGGTGGCCGATCGCAGAGGAGATGGCGACCAGTGCGCGCACGTCGTTGAGCGTGATGCAGATCAGAGTCATGCAGATGACGTTCATGACCGTGGCATACCAGAACTCGAAGGTCTTGCAGACCAGCACGGCCATGTCAAACCGCAACGACGCAAAGGCAGCCAAGTGGCTCGGGGTCGCACATAGTAGCGACACGAGTGAGAGAGTCTTGGTCGGCACCGTGGTCCGTGGTGCGAGCAACGCGACGAGACCACTCGCGAGAGCCAGGGGGTATAGAACGGGAAACGCCGGCTTGGTGTAGTGGAGCACGCCGTTGAATCGCCGCAGCGCACGGCCCCGAAGTACCACGTTCTTGACGCACTTGCGGCCGTCCAGCGATGGCAGTACGCGACGACAGGCGAGCTCGTACACCACGTCGTTGGCATCAAGAGTACCCGTGCCAGGCAGCACGGCAGGCGCGATGCGCGCCGTGCGCGCCTCCATGGCACCGCCCGTACGGTTTTGTTGTTCACGGTGTAAACGAAGCGAGATGTCCGCACCTCCCGGGCTGATTGAGCCGAGCTGTGGTTCACTGGTGCATCTCACAGAAGACGACGCTTTTAGAAAAAGGAGACCACACCTTGTCAGCTGACCAGGGTGTCAATCTTGTCTAAATGCGACGGACCAAAGTGAAGCCATGTCCAAACATGGCCTGTGGATCGCCGGCGGTAAATTACACGTTTAACGGTTTTGATCATATATTACCGTACATTCCACAAACGACTGCTCTCTCTCCAAGATGGCAGGGCTCCCACGAGGTATGGTCTCACATGCGCTGGAAGCGTGCGTCTGCCAGCGAGACTCACCCGTGCCATGCCACGGACCAGTCGCGATTGAGAAGCTGTTGCGCGACGTCGTGCCAGAGGAGCTGGCGCTTCAGAAGGAGACGGTCGACTGGGCCGCCGACTGCGCTGCCGGTGCGTCCATCTCTCGATGAGTCGTGGTGCCATGGCGACTGACTGGAGCCTGTTGAGCAATAGAGTTCCTGCGGATCCTCGGCGAGAATGCCAACGCCGTGGCCGAGGCCGGCGCCAAGTCAGAAAAGTACCGCGTGAACGCCGACCACGTCGTCCAGGCGCTGCAGGTCAGTGACTTCGACACAGCAGCGACAGATGGTCCAGACTGATGGTGACTTTCATGGTCTTGTTCAGCAAATGGGTCTAGCAAGATATCTAGACGAAGTCCAAACCAACGGCCAAGGCCGACAGGAAGCTGTCAAGGTGTGGGCACGTCAATCGCGCTCTATCTGTTTCTTCATGGGAGCTCACTGGTTCATGTATCCTCAGCAAAAGAAGCAACGAGTCGCGTCACGCAAGGCTGCTCTGGAGGCTGCGAGCCGGGAAGAGTTGCTCGCAGAACAGAACGCGCTCTTCCAGCAGGCGAGCTCCAAAGCAGCGCGACAAGGGTGGTGACCCACCTCCACCAAACAGGCTCTAACGAATGGGGTGCATTTTTCCAATCGTGTGTGACGCGCGCCATTCGGCCGAAACGTCTGCGTGGTCTTGTTGTACTGGGTAGGCGACCTCATGACGGAGCAACAACGGAAGGGGCGATAAGCGTGGCTGCGCCAGCCACCACGGGAGTCGGTGTGCGTTGCTTTAGGGGACCGACCAGTTCGTCGTACTGGAGTTGACCTTGGAGAACCAACAACTCGGACTCCTGGCGATCGAAAAGCCGCCAGCCGATTCGCAGTGACCACAACCAGGTCACCAAGAGGCGACCTAAGAGCACCGAGACCACACTGACGTCTAAAGTGCGCTGACCAAGTCGGACAGAGAACAGCACGTGATGTCGAAGCCTTGCGGAAAATTCATCGTACCGGAATATTGTGATGATGAGAAGCAGTTGCTGGAACAGCATCACGAAGCCAACGAGTGTTGCACCTACTTTGTGGAAGCCAAGCTTCCGTTTCATGATGGGCGTGACGGCGTCTAGATTCAGGACCCACTGGGTCCAGCACCAGTTTGCGGCCACGTTGAGGCACCGCAAGTCCCACGCGTAGAGATCGCAGACACAGATATGCGCGAAAAGCGACTGTGTCGACACGAAGAGAAAGTCAAACGACCGCCCAAGTTCACGTAGCAAGAGGTCTCGCTGGCAATGTACAAAATAGATGGAGCAAAAGATCCCCGCAGATGCGAGCGCTATGGATGAGAGGACCATGCGCCAGCCGTGCCACGTATCACCCACCAAACGCTCAAGCACATGGAAGCTGACCAGCGCGGCTAAGCTGACCGCACCCAAAATCCACATGGTCACGTGCATACATCTTGACCAGGGGGTAATGGAGAGGCGGAAGAGCGAACGCGGAAAGATCACATCCCGTGCAGCAAATGACTTGGTCGATCCGACATACCTGAGCTGCGTGAAGCAGCCCATCTCATCGCGGTGCAACGAAGTGGTTTGCGGCACTCTCGTTGTTGCGCGCGATGGCAAGCCATCGCGGTCGCGGTGTGTAGAGGGTCTTGGACGTAGTTCCAGGCAGCAGCGATACGTGATACAAGTACCGACAGTCGTCTGTGTGGAAGGCCCCACGGACGCCGACGGTTGGAGTGACTGGTACTTGCGGACGGCGTTTCGCATGAGCAATACCGCGACTGTGGCGAGCGCGTTCGTCACGATGTCGTCGGATGAGATATCGCCGTGGAGGAGAGGAACAAACACGAACCGTTGAACGTTCGGAAGCATTCTGAAACTGAGCGCGACGACAAAGAACGCGTTGGTGATGGCACCAAACGCCGTTGCGACGATCGCAACCCGCGGCGCACGGAAAATGGCGTCGATGAAGAACGCGGCCTGGAACGCGAGAGAAGCCGACACGATAGCCAACGCGCGCGCATCGCGCATGGCCAAACATAGTAGCGCCGTCGAGATGATGTTGAGTAGCGTGACGTACCAGAACTCGAACGTTTGGCATACGAGCACGACCATGTCGTACCGCAAGGCGATAAGTGCTGACCCGTGACTCGGTAGACCCAGCGCAAGCGTCGTGATGCCCAGCCACCGGTTCACGCTTGGGATGATTGTCACACTCGGTACGAATATCACTAACGAGCCACACGCAAGCCCGACCGCATACAAAAGTGGTACCCAAATTTTGGTGCGGTGGAGTGCGTGGTTCACTCGCGCGAGCCAACGAGGTGACAGGATGGCGTGCTTGACGCTCTTGCGGCAGTCCACGCGCGGTAAGGCCCTGCTGCATGCGAGTTCATAGATAAGGTCGTTGATCTCTGGGTTGGTGGTGAGAGTGGCGGAAATCCCATAACCTGGCACCGCCATCTCTGGCGTGAGGCAACGTCGTTGATACGCTGCTCGCTTGAGGCGGTGAACCACTCACGAGAAAAGTGGAGTGGGCGACTTTGTTGATTAGCGATACAAACCTGGATCAAATTTAGCCAAGCGATATTTTTGTACGGGGAGGTTTTGGATGACGACTCGTGATCATCTTTGTCGACGAGTTTATGTTCTTCTAATCGCTACGAAACGTGGCGACGACACCGCGGTGGTCCGATGCGTATATGGGGCTAAGCGCGTTGAGCAGACCGACATCTCGCGGGAACGCCTCAGTGTCTGGTGTGGGCGTCTGGCCTATGATCTCACACTCCCGCACGGCACCCTTTCCGCGGTACAGCACAAAGTCAATCCGCTTGACGGGGTCATCACTCGGGAACGTAAACTTGTGCGCGCGGTCGAGTGGATCGCTCGACCCCGGCGTGGCTTCGGTGTGCTTCTCCAGCCACGCATCTTTGAGGTCTGTGCGGGCGCCATCGATTTCGGCATCGCCACGCAGAAAGCGGATACCACGCGATTGCGGCTCGGCGTTGAGATCGCCCAGCAGCACCTGTGTGACGCCCTCTCCTTGTTGCATGAACTGCCAGATCTCGACCATGGTCTTCTCGCGCGAGCTCTCGCTCAGCGACAGGTGCGTGACGTACACGTCGATGAGCCCCCAGGACGGATGGGCCACGACTGCGTGGAGACAGAGCCGCTGGTGCGCGTCGTTCGGGTTGTTCGGATCCCGGCTGAGCAGCAAAGAGTCCGTGTGGACGATCGGATACCTTGAAAACACCGCAGGTCCTTCCTCGATGCGTTCGTACGGGTCGCGGTCATTCAAATAGCTCATCGCGGCCTGGTACACGTACTGGAACCCTGGCAGCCGCGTCGCGAGGTGCTGCACCTGCGCGTGGTTCCCGCGCTCGCCGAACACGCCGTCGTACCGCACTTCCTGGAAGCCGATGATGTCGGCTTGGGTTTCCCGTACGAACGCGGCGAGGTGGTCCATGCGCTTGTTGTACTGGTCCCAGCGGCGCGCGGCACCGTACACTTCTCGTGGCGGGTTCGTGTTCCACACGTTGAACGAGAGGATGCGTGGGTCTGGGGAACCACCTCGACCCATGTCGCCTACACAAGCCCCCGTGCCACGACCGGTTGCATCACAAGCCTCGTTGGCGTCATCGCCATGCAGTGGCGCGTGCGTGTGCTGGAACAGATTGTGTGCGCCCTCGCGGTCGAGCGCCACGACTACGCGGTGGCGCAGGTTGAAGCCGGCGTCCTCGACGGTCAGGTAAAAGTTGACACCGAGCGCGACGTGGCTCTTGAACTGGCGCGTCTCGTGCTTGTACGTGCGGTACTGGTGCACCACGACCATCTCCGACGCGCCGTTGTCGCCCGTGGCTGCCAGGGGGAGCACGACCGCGCGCATGAGCTGTGCCTGCGGCGACAGACTCTTCGTGGAAACTCTGATCTGGGCTCGCGCGAACGCCCACGCGCGCTGGACAGCGACATCCTCCCGCGCAGCGTCGCCCACCAGCACACGCGGCTGGAGGAGCACGCTCCCGTACAAAAGCACGTGGTTGTCACGCGCTGCTGTGTCGTCGTCGTCGAGCGAAAAGAGGTCGAGCGGCGTGAACTGCTGTGATTTGAGATTGTTCCGGCCGGGCCGCGATGCCAGGTAGTCGCCCGTGAACAGCGCGCGCGACGGCAGCGGTGGCCAGAAGTCCCATCGCTCCAGGTGGTCGCCACGTGAGTCCCAGGCGGCGGCGGTGCAGCGCAGCGACGCCACGGCGACCAGCGCGACGGCCGCGACGAGGTCCGCGATCTTCATCAGCACTGAGGAGGAAATCTTGCTGCACGGGTACAGTTCACGTAACCTGTTTTGTTTGACATCTGTAACCGTGGCGTGGACCACATTATTATTCTGTGTCCGTCAATCTCATTTTTTTGAGAGGTCGAGAGACGGGATCAGATTGTGGGTTTCTCCCACCCAGAGGTTCTGGTTGTGTTCCAGGATGCAAAATGAACCATCCAGAGAAAAAGTTGGGAAAGGGCTTGGCGAGTCCAACGCAAAGTCTTTTCGCTCCATCTCGGATGGCTTCACGCGTACCCATGGACACCAGTCTAGGAGGACTTCAGAGGCGTCGGCTTCTCGCTCTCAGAAATGGCGGATTTGACGAATGGCGATGCCTTCCGAAGGCTTACACTCCGACTGTGTCAACATCACCATCAAGGAATTCACGGAAATGGTGCTGACGCGGAGGTGTACACTTGTGGACCAGGTCTGCAGGTCGTGGTCGACGGCGTGCGTGAGCGAGCCAAGGTGTAGGGCATTGAGTGCTCGTATTTTTGTTATATCAGTATATCTTTCCCTTACACTGATTTTATTTCTTGAAATCATTGAAATAGCGACTTTCACAGCCAGTTTGTCACGCTACCCTTTCGACCAATCGTAAAGATGTTACCGAATATCATCTTCCAGTATGTATTCGTGAGCTTATTAAATACAGCTAAATATACATTTATGAAGGTTTTGGGATAAAGTAAAGTCCACAAATGCGTTTCATCGAAGTAGATCTATTAGGTTTCAACCATCTCTTTGAGTAAATGTTGTAGGTGTAGGGCTTATCCGCAAGACAGTTGCAAATTTCATTCTGGCCGGGAACGTGCCTCGACACGAACTGACGACTCCTCCGCTCTCTGGAGGAAAAAACCGGGAGGGCAGACGGGGCCTGCCCCCGCCTTTGAGCCATTCGGTTCACCACCTTCGCAAGGGCCTTTCGGTTCTCCCAGGAGCCCATTGTGTAATATTCCGCCACGCTTTCCGCGGCTGGCAGACCCGTCCGCCGCTCGCGCTCTTTTGTTCCCGTCGGTAGAATCGCGCCCGATCCAGAGGGAGAGCCGAGAACACCACCAAGCAAAAGCACGGGTTTGGTTTCCGCTGTCTTCCGTCGGTCTCTTCATTCGAGATCGGTTCTCTCGGGAACAGTTTCCAGCGCCATATCCACAGACCGATCCCCCCATGCGGCTCCTCGTGGCGACGGCGGCACTGGCCGCGCTGGCCGCGCCCCTCACGGCGGCTGCGGCCGTGACGGCCACGGTCACGCAGTACTCGATCCAGACGCCGGACATCGGCTCGTGCCGGCTCAAGGGCATCGACAGTAGCAGCGACAACTTCAAGTACTATGCGTCGGTCTCGGCCAAGGACGTGGCCTCGATCAACGACGGGTGCGCGCGGTGCATCAAGGTGACCAAGGACGGCGCGGCCACGAGCCTCACGGCCTACGTGCTCGACGTGTGCCAGGGCTGCAAGGCCGGCGAGCTCAAGCTCTCGACCGCGGCGCTCACGACGCTGTCGATCGACGCCAACCTCAACAACCAGACGGCGTCGTACAAGTTCACGAGCTGCCCGTCGTCGTTCCAGTCGGGCTCGACCGTGCGAGCGTGCCTCATGGAGGGCGCCTCGAACACGTACATCCCGCTGCAGTTTTTCAACTCGCAAAAAGTCATCGCGAGCGCCAACATTAGCGGCATCGCGGCCACGCAGCAAAAAAACTCGTTCTTTTTCTCGGCCACGCCCCAGGTCAGCAACGCCAACGGCACGTCGTGGTTCAAGGACGTCCCAGTCACGCTCACGTCGAGCGACGGCGAGTCGCAGAGCGGCTCGTTTGCCTTTGGCGGCTCGTCGGGCTGCGCGACCTCGACGTTCCAGTTTAGCGCGGCGTCCACGGCCGACGGCCAGGACAGCGACGGCGCGGGCGGCGCGGGCAGTGGCAAGGGCAGCAGCAGCACGGGCGTGATCGTCGGCGCCGTGTGCGGCGGCATCGCCGCGCTGCTCCTCATCTTCGGCTCGATCGTGTTTATGCGCCGCCGCCGCGCGAGCAAGGACCTCGAAAACGCGCGCCACGACGACCCGGACCAGCAGTACCTGTCGCCCACGGCCAAGCCCCACAACCCGCGCAGCCCGGAGCGCCCGACGTACGCGGCCGACACGAGCCTCCACAACAGCACGGACGACCCGTCGGACCACGATCTGCCCGAGTCCCCGACCGTCGACTTTGACGACGCCTCGACGCCCGCGGCCAGCGCTGCCGTGGCGGCGGGCCGCAACGTTTACGGTGCCCCGCCCCAGCAACAGCAACAGCAACAACAGCAGGCGCCGTACCAGCCCCAGTACGCGCAGCAGCAGCAACAACAACGCCAGGCCGTGGCAGCCGCCGCGCCCAAGGTGGCCCACCAGACCTACGTCGCGCCGCAGTCGTACGCCTTCAGCAAGCCCGTGGTCAACGAACGCGCTGCCGCCAACAAGAGCTTCCGCGGCAACACAGGCTCCGGCCGCGGCGCGCCGACTTTCCCAGCACCCGTGCTCCCCAAGTCGCGCACCCACTCGGCGTCCGACGACGACGAGGAAGGCCGCTCGAGCTTTGACATTGACGACCTCCGCGAGACCGAGGAGCTCAAGTCGCGCGAGCGCTTCTCGTCGCTGACCAACGACATGCAGGGCGTCGCGCCGCACTCGTCCGAGTCGGCGTACGCGACCGGCCACGTGACGTCGCCGCAGAGCTACGTGCGCGCGACGACGCTGCGGAGAGCGAGCTCCAAGGCCGCGCCCGAGCGCCCGGCGTTCCGGTTCACGGCGCCTCCTTCCAAGTCGGAGGACTCGCTCGGCTCGAGCGGCTACTCGGACCGTGACAGCTACGCCTCGGAGAACTACGCGCGCGGCGACAGCAACCTCGACGCGCACGGTACGGCGAACCCGAACACGGGCTCGTTCCGTGACACGACGGGCTACAGCCGAGAGTCGTTGGGAATTCTCGGCTACCCGTACGCCAAGAAGCCCAGCACCCGCAACAGCATCACTGGTACGAACCGCGCCTGATTTTTTTTCTCTTCGTATACACTTTCATGGACTTCGTGTACATTACGCCATGGCATCCTGCGGGGCCAAATGTAATGATACGGTGGACGACTGGCGCTCCCGTGCTCGCCCATATGTGTGGGTTCGTGTGGGGTCCCGCCGGTCGAGTCCGGATCCAAGTGCGAGCAACGTTCCGCTCAGGAGATTAATCCACCGCTGTTTGTTTTCATGTTCCATAGAGGCCCAGCTATAGAAGGTCGTGATCCAATCCACTGCGACTGAGAGGAAGCAATGCGACGCGTCGGTCTCCACATCCCATGGAGCCAGGACGAGCGCTGGCCCCATGCGATGAACCCATCGCGCGCAGCTGCCCGGATCCCGATCCTCCAGCCGCCTTCTTTGAAGCGCCGTCTAATTATATGCGAGAGTATACACGTGAAGTCTTGAGTGTTGTCATCCGTGTTGTTGTTGTGTGTGATCCAGGTGAGCTCTTCGTGGCTCAGTGTGTCTTATTCCACGGATCGCAAGGATCTGCCATTTCCCCCACATACAGTATCCAGTTGGCGGGCTCGAGATCGCTCCTCTCCTCCTCTACGGTGTCGCGATGGTAATCATCCACCGTCTAGACGACGATGGCGTCGGCGTCGCGTCGCAGCGCCGCGATCCGCTCGTGCAGCTGCTTGCGCCGGATCCACCCGAGCAGGCGACCACGGCGCGTGACCCAGATGCTCGTCGTCTTCATCATCTCAAACAGCAAGTGCACGGTCTGCACGGGCGCGTCAGCGTCGACCTGCAGCGCGGCCGCGTCGATCGCGACTGACTGGAAGTGGTTCAGGTTGATCTCGCGTTGCGCGAGCGAGGACGCCGCCGCCTTGGCCTTCTTAAAGTCTGCTATGTGGTCTACCTTGCGACGAGGGGACACAAGCGACGACAAAGGGGGTGACGCCGCCGGAGCAGGTGGGACGGTGGGTGCTCGGGTCTCCGCCGGCTTGTCTGTCGCCGACGCTTCGTCGACATCAACGACGCACTCGGCGATTGTCGACAATCGCGGTACATCACGGTCGACGGTAGATTCGATGAGCCGCTCCATGGCTTTACGTGTGACGCACCCGTAGAATACCATTGACTCGAGCGTGTCGACGACCGGGAAGCTGACGACGTTCTTGAAGCGGTCAAGCACGAGCCGAATGTGCCGTAGCGACGTCTCCGTCGGGATGAGCGGGATCTCCACTGCCATGACGTCGCTGGCTTTGATGCCAACGAGCTGGTTCACGCGCAGCAGCGGAAGGTAGGTGAGCCCCTTGCTGATGATCATGCTCTCGTAGAGCGAAACTGAGAGCGCCGAGCCGACTCCCGAAGCGAGCAGCACCGCCACGATCAGTGGCGTCATGTACACAAACTGGCCGGTGAATTCGACTGCGATGATCGCGACAGACACCGTGTGGGTCGCTGCGCCGACAAACGCCGCGCCGCCGACGAGCGCGTAACCACCCGGTATGACACCACTTTCCGGGAAGCACGCCAGTAGCGCTTCCCCGAAGAAGCGGCCCATGAGGGTACCCGCGACAAACGTCGGGATGAAGTCACCAGCCGGCAGCGGCAACGTTGTCGAAAATGTCGTGGCCATGAGCCGCACGAACGCAGCGAGGGGCAGCAGCACGAACATGGGCATGGACGACGCCTCCGGCGTCCAGTCTCCAGCGAGCGGGTGTGGCGTGCACAAGTCGGCGAGGGTCTTGGCAAACGAGAGGCGACTAAAGGCGCCAGGGGTATAGAGGATGCAACAAGTGGCCACGACTAGCCCACACGACCACAGTTGTGGGCGCTTGGTGGTAAGCTGCTTCCACTTGCGCTTGAAGAGCGCCGATAGCGTGACGTATGCGGCGCCAGCAAAACCCATGAGTACGCCCAACAGCGCAAATGCCGCGAGCTCAGGATAGGAAAACGACTTGGCGGCGAACGCTGTGGGGAACATCGGGTGGAATGCCATGACCTCGGAATCCTGGATCATCCGCACTCCCTGTCGCGTAATGGAGGCACTAATGGCGGCGATGAATGCGCGCCAGTAATTCTACAGATGGATAAAGTTCGACAAGTCGGTAAAGATGCTATAGATGCGGTGGAAAGAGACGAAGCGTACCGCCACCATGAAGACCGTGCTCGTGACCTCGACAGCGAAGAGGACGCCGCCTACGGGGGCGCGGAAGGTCGATGCGACACCAACCGCGCAGGCCGCGTTGTAGACGTGTCGCCGTAAGATATCGTTTCGGAAGATGCGATGGAATAACGCGACGTGCTTCATCAAGTTGTGCGCGATGATCGACGCTGTGTGTACGAATGGGCCTTCTTTCCCAACAGAGATGCCACTACCCAACGCGAGCGCGAGCCCCACGGCCTTCGACACGAGAGTGCGCATGCCTAAGAAGTGGTTGGCCTCTTTCCGTTGGTCACACGAGATGATTGTCTTCATCTCCGGGATGCCCGACCCTGCAGCGATCGGGTCGACCACTCGTGTCCACAGCATACCGATTAGTGCGACAAGTGTCGTGAAGGCTCCCCATCCGGCAAACGTGGTTAGGTACGATTGATTGAGGATTTTGAGCCCCAAGAACGCCGAGCGCGCGGAACTGAGTCCGAGAACGCCTTCTTCTACACAAAAGTCCAATAGTGAAGCTGCAACGAGAAGCATGTACAGCCAAAGTAAGACGACTTGCGAATGCCTCAAGCTGGACTGTTCCAAAACGTACCGCAAATGCCCATGCACACAAGTAACAGCATCGTTTTCCCTTCCTTGCGCACGAGCTCGATAATGCTCCGCGGATGCCATCGTGCCACGTGCTCCTTCCCGAATGTGCTCTCCCACCGTTGTTGGTACGACATTTTGTGCTTGCGCAAGTGCGCGGGCAGCGTCGGCAGAGGCGTTGCGTGGCGCCGTAGCTTCGGCCCACTGTCCGCCACTGCTCGCTCAGGTTGTTGCATTTCTCCGCTGAAAAATGAAAATGACACGAGGGCCGTCCGGGGCAGGCGTGAGCTGCACCGCTCGGTTCGGGACGCCTCGAGTAAGCGTTTCTTTCGGCCCCAGTGGTAGCGTTCACGTTACCACGGTTCTTATTTTGGGGGATCCCAACATTTGCGACAATCTGACTTTTTTGTTTTCCCGCCCATACAGGTCTAATGACGAGAGCATCATGAGCTAGATCGCATCGCCGTCAGCTGTCTGCCTCTCTTATTCGCTTTGCTTCCCCCGTCGTTCGGCGGCTGCTTCCTCGCGGATGCAGCGCGCACACAGCAAAACCGCTCACCCCCCCGAACCGTCGCGTCGCGCTCCAAAGGTGACATGGGTACATAGACAGAGTGATGGTCCCTCCAAGGTTCAACTCCCAGAGGTCTTCTATTGAAACCTCCCACAGTATATCCCCCGGTTGGAATGTTGACGTGCGCATGGTTTCCCCCTTGCCGGACGCCGCAAATTCAACGTTGCTGGCACCGAGCCGTGGCACGCTGGCACTGCAGTGCCACGTCCGTCCGTCCTGCCATTCCTCTTCCTGCTCGACCAGCGACCTAACGTCAGCCTCCCCTCCCTCCGCCATGGCATCGCGTGGCGCCTTCCTCGCCCCGGCGCTGCTGCCGCTGCCGTCGTGTTTCGTCAACTTGCCGCGCGCGTTCATCGAGTCGTTCATCGGCCCACGCGAGCCGAGCGCCGGCGCCGTGATCCTCGAGCTCTCGTGGGAGACGATCGACGGATACGTACAGCGCGTGTGCGTCGGCTGGATCGGCGGCGTCACGCGCGAGAGCGAGCTGCGCAGGTACGTGCCGCGTCGTTTGGCTGGCATTGTAGAGAGAGAGCGACGGTCACTCATGGCTCTTTCTGGGTGGTTTCTCTCTCTCTCTCTCTCTCTTTTTGCTGAGGCAGCGACATCTTTGAGATATCGGCCGAATTTGCACGCTGCGTGGGACTGGTACGTGGTGGCGGGTTGGGCTGGATACAAGCAAAGATACTAACGGCGCCGATGCTGGAGGAGGGCAGCAAGACCACTTGTCGCGCGTGCCGCACGCGTTTGTTGGCGTCCACGTCGTCGACGCCGTGCCGCATGCGGCCCAGGTTAACGTCGAGCCCTTCTCGGAAGACGACTGGGAGCTCATCCAGCTCCACGCTGGGCTCATGGAGGGCGAATTCCTCCGCCAGGTGAGTGATGGACATCCGTATGCCGGCGACCCATGGACTGCGGCTGCAGTTGCTCACGATGCTACCGTGCAAAATAGATCTGCGTCGTCAACGATCAGCAAGTCCATCCAATTTGGGTGCACCAAAGCGTCGTGATTCGTATTCGAGTGGCGCTCCCCGTCGGCATGTACGTCATCCTGCTCGGGACCCTGATGCAGTGCGGGGAAGTGACAGTCGATAATTCGTTTGGCACAGGGAATTTGCGCGATTGACGCC
Source organism: Pythium rishiriense (assembly GCA_023335895.1). NCBI lineage: Eukaryota > Oomycota > Peronosporomycetes > Pythiales > Pythiaceae > Pythium > Pythium rishiriense. Next base: position 35,116 of record JAADVT010000028.1, read on the forward strand.
GAACTCCGAGGTCATCGTTGCACCGAAAGAGCGGAAGACGCTTGACGCGAGTACGACACTGGACCCGGAGTTCTATTACGAGGCGTCGACGCCCCTGCGAGTCCAAGTCCTGCAGCGCAATACTATCGTCGTTCCACAGGACGAAGTGTGGGTCCACCCGGATACATTTGCTCTACTGGATGGCGCCATCTTTAAGCAATCCACACAAGGCATTGTCGTCGTCGCGATCTGGAAGGTTGAGGACAAGCGCAGTAATCCCGCGACATCCAACGACCCCGCATCCACTACACCACACGTCAAACCCGCTCAGGAATGCCTCGTTGGGCGTTTGAAGTGCTCCCCGACAGTTGCCCGCGGTCGCGTTGTATTCAGCAACGAGCTCCAAGCCTCTGGGTCTATCGATCTGTTGAACCGTATGCACCTCCGCGTTTTGCGACTGCCTCAAGTCGCGCCGAGTCGCGTTCAGTTTCATGGCGCAACGGCTGATGTTCTAGCGTTGTCCCCAGAAGACGTGCTTCAGCACATCCGTGTAATTGACGGCATCGTTCTCTTTGACGGGGCTATCATAAATATCCCCACAGCAAATGGTGGGTACACACATCTCGCGGTGACTGTTGATTTCAAGATCTCTCCAGAAACTGAACAGCTTGAAGAGCAGCTCACAGGTAAGCCCAGAATCGATAACTCACACGTATTTGTCCATCAAGCGCATTGATGATTTGATTGCTAAATATGTAGATGTGCCAGTGGGAGCTCTTCAAAAGTACGCCCTGCTCGGTGGCGAAAGCGGCTTTTCCCTTTCGCTCGATCTCGTCGGCGTTGTTGCCGCGACCACTGCACATGCACAAAAGCTTGATGTCTTGCGCCAGCTCAGCTCTCAGCAAGGATCTTACGAGCTATCGTTGAAGGAACTCTCCCGTGACGCTCCAGCGTATGGGAAAACCCAGCAGGCGCTTCGATCTATCCTCTATCGCGACGAAAGCATTGCTCGCGTAATGCTCGGAATCAAGCCCCCGGGGTCTGTAATTTTGTATGGTGATCGTGGTTGTGGAAAGTCAACGATTTTGGGATCACTCGGCGACTACCTCATGCGGGACCCGCTCAGCTTGGCGACCCCGGTTCTTGTGGAGTGTCGGAGCCTAAGAGGTTTGAAGATGGAGACGGTGAAAGCAAAACTGAGCGAAGCGTTCGAGGAAGCGTCGAAGAACGCACCCGCTCTCGTGATGCTCGATAACTTGGATGCATTAGTGCCGGAGGAAGCCGAGCAGGCTGGTCCCGCGAACGATCAATCCCGTCGGCTTGCCGAGCATCTAATTTCGCTTCTCCAACAATCCAAAGACAAAATGTGGAAGACCACACTTGAGCTGAATGCTTCAGTCAAGAATCAGTTGAAGATCATTCGAAAAACAAGTGAGATTGGCGACGTTGATCCGAAACAGGCAGCTCGCGCGCTCTTTGAAGTGGCTGGCACGGCGATGCTACAAAAGAGTGTGGCCATCGTGGCTGCGACGCGTTCTGATGCGACACTCCACAAAGCGTTGCGTACGTCTGGCCTCTTTGATCGACCTGTCCAAGTGATGGCCCCGAATGCAGAGCAACGTGAGTCTATCATTCGAGATCTTCTGGATTTGAAGCTTACCGCTGTGACTCAAGGTCGTCCTTCTCGCGTGTTCGAGTTGGATACGGCGATCGACTTCGGTCTGCTCTCGTCGGTGACGGAAGGTTACAGTCTCCGCGATCTTTCCAACGTTGCGGACCGAGCGCTGCACCAATTCTTCTTGCGCTTGGCGCAAGATGAGGACGACACGACTCCACCTTCGTTGGATCCAGTTCGGCTGATCCAGGCCGACTTTACTCAGGCTCTTGAAGGCTTCCAGCCAACAGCACTTGTTGGCGTTGACCTATTCAAAAGTAGTGTCAAGTGGAACGACGTCGGCGGTCTCAGCTCTGTTCGGAACATCCTCAAGGATACCTTAGAGCTGCCAACACGTTACGCCAAGTTGTATGATCGCGCTCCGATTAAACTCCCTGCCGGTATGCTGCTGTACGGCCCGCCCGGTTGCGGAAAGACTCTACTCGCGAGCGCTGTTGCGAGTGAATGTGGCCTCAACTTCATCAGCGTGAAGGGACCCGAAGTCCTGAACAAGTACATTGGCGCAAGTGAACAAGCAATCCGGGATCTCTTTGCACGCGCGGCTTCGGCCGCACCGTCCGTGCTGTTCCTTGATGAGTTTGATTCGATTGCTCCTCGGCGTGGAGCAGACAACACGGGGGTCACGGATCGCCTTGTGAACCAATTGCTCACCTTCTTGGATGGTGTCGAGTCTCGCAAGGTACGGTATTTGTGAACCTGTCTGGCATAGCATGCTCAATGCGCTGATGGTTTGTATTGGTTTGGTAGGGCGTGTACGTATTGGCAGCAACAAGCCGCCCTGACATGATTGATCCAGCTCTGCTGCGCCCGGGCCGTTTGGACAAGTCTCTTTACTGCGGTTTCCCCTCGGAAGCGGAGCGTCTCGATATCCTTCGAGCCGTCAGCCGTAACATGGAACTAGCGGATGAGGCTCAGGCGTACTTGCATACGGTCGCAGCGGCGCCAAAAAGTCGCTTGTTCTCCGGCGCGGACCTGCAAGCGGTACGTGTGTACCGATGGGTGCTCTCATTGTATCAGCACACTAACCTTCCGTATTCTATCAATCGTCGTAGCTCATGTACTCGGCCCAGCTGGAACTTGTCCACGAAAAGCTTGGTCCAGACGCCTCGGATTCCAAGTGAGTTGACTCCTCGTAGCGACATGTGCTGACAGTGACAGCTCATTCTTATTTTGCTGTGTGTGATCGTGGCAGTGTGATCCTGCGACGTCACGTCGAGAAGGCCTTCAACAACGCCAAACCCTCGACATCCGAGTCGGCTCGCCGCGAGTTTGACGCCATGTACAAGAGCTTCTCCAAGGCCCGCGACACGGACTTCAGCGTCGCCGACGCCGATGCGACGCTCCACCCCGAGGGCCTCAAGTCGCACCTCCAGCACCAACGCACTGCCTTAGCCTAGGCTCGCCAACTCCCGTTTAGTGACTATTCAAATTGTCACTATTCTCAAAAATCTTCACTCTTGTTGGGTCTTTTTGACGTGAGAACTCGATCCCCCCGAGAAAGCATGTCCAACATCGTGGGCTTCTCGAGCCTGCGCGACCGCGCGGCCAACGACAGCGGCGGCGACGACTCGGACCACGAGCGCCAGCAGTACTATGCCGGCGGCGCGTCGCAACAGGGCGGCGGCAGCGGGCTCTCGGTCATCGGCCCGGGCGGTGACGGCCCGAACGCCGACGCCGTCGCGAATATCATCGAACGCGCGCGCCAGCAGGCCCGCGCCGGCGATGACCCGGCCCCGGCCAGCGCGCAGCCGCGCCACGTGATCACGTTCTACCGCGAAGGCTTCACGGTCAACGACGGCCCGTACCGCGCGCGCACAGACCCGGCGAACCGACCGTTCCTCGAGGCCATCGAGCGAGGGTTGGAATAGGCATGGTTTCCGTTGAACGACATAGAGATTGCTAAGTGGCGCTGTGTTGTAGACTTGTACCACGCGAGCTCGAAGGGGAAAGCCGCAATGAACAGGTTGAGATCAGCCTCGTGGACCGCCGCCAGGAGGACTACAAGGCGCCGCCCCCGCCAGCGTACACGGCGTTCTCGGGCGAGGGCCAGACCATGGGGTGCGTGGGTACCTATCCTCCAAGCGTGGAGAGGCAAGGTCGCGTGACAATAGATGTTGTTTGTCTTTGTAGTGGCGCCTCGTACGGTGCGGACGCGGTCGTCTCGAGCGCCGTCGCGGCCGAGCGCCCCGTGGTCGACGACAAGAAGCCCACGACGACGCTCCAGATCCGGCTCCACAACGGCACGCGCCTGAGAGAGACGCTGAACCTGGACCACACCGTGCGCGACCTCCACGCGATCATCCAGCTGTGGGTTCCCACGATGAGGAGGGGAGATGCTTGCCTGCCACTGACATCCGTTTTGTGTGTGTAGTAACAACGCCGCTGGGCAGCCGTACACTCTGCTCGCGGGCTTCCCGCCACGGCCCATCTCAACGCAAATGGACCAGACCATCGAGGCCGCCGGGCTCAAGGGCGCCGCCATCTCCCAGAAGATCGTCTAGAGAGAGCCGCCGTTGTCATGTCGGACGGCCATACGAGCGTTGGCCAATCGACACAACTCCCCACGTTTCAAATTTTAACCAATGAAATGGCGTTCACACGATTTTTAACCAGTCATCGACGAAATTTGATCAGCCAACTGGTCCCGCCCACTTCAATGTTGGCTTCAACCAACCCGCTCTCTCTGTCCATGCGACCGAGCTCTCTTCGGGAATTTTTGTTCTCCTCCGCTTTTGTTCTGCGCGTTTGCTCCCGCCATATCAGATTCGGGTGGGAAACCGGTCGGTTCCGCGCGAGAACGTTCTCGGAAGCGCACGCGATGTTCGCGACGGACGCCATGTGTGGCCAGCGCCGCGGAACGCCAGGCACCATGGCGGTGCCATCCCCCTGCCATGGCAGTAGAGCGTCGCCGCTGTGGTGACGCCCGTGAATACACTCTCACTGCCCAAGACGACGATGGCAGTGGCCACGCCCTCAACCGATGCCGGCGACGCGACGTACGTGGCAGTCGAGACCCCCAAGGACGAGCTCGACCCGCGGCTCGGCGACGCGCCCACGGTCAGCGCGACCGCGCTGGCGTCCTCGACAGGACCGGCCCATACTAATACCCACGATGACCACGCCACCATCGCGTCGACGACCACGGCGTCGCCCCCCGCACCCGTCACGCTCCGTGAGCTGTACCGGTACGCGTCGGTCGGCGACCGCTCTCTGCTGGGCGTCGGGCTGGCCATGGTCGCGGTCAACGGCGCGCTGGCGCCGTCCATGGCCGTGCTCTTTGGCGAGGCCATCAGCGCGTTCCAGCCCGTGGACATGGCCAAGATCGAGCGCGTCGCGGCCGCGTTCTCGGCGGTCGCGGTCGCGCTGTTCGTGACCGACTACGTCGCCCACGTGTGTCTCGAGACGACCGCCCAAAAGCAGATGCACGCGCTGCGCATCCACGTGTTTCGCCACGTCGTGTACAAGGAAGTCGCGTGGTTTGAGCGCGCGCCGGCCGAGACCGTGTCGACCGCCGAGCTCCACGCGACGACCACGCGGATCAAAGACGGCATGGGCGTCAAGCTGGGCGAGGTCGTGCGGTGCGCGGCCCAGTTTGCCACGGGCTACGCGGTCGGCTTTGCCACGCACTGGCAGGTGAGCATCGTCATGGCCGCGGCCATGCCCTTGATGGCCATCAGTCTGTCGTGGATCATCAAGACGCTGCGCACGCGCGCGGCGTTTTCCCAACAGAAATACGCGCAGGCCGGAGCGATCGCCGACGAGACGCTGCGCGCGATCCGAACGGTCAAGGCTTTCAACGGCGAGCCCCGCGCCTTGGCCGCGTTTGTGGCCAAGGCCAAAAGCGCCGAGCTCGAGAACGTCAAGCTCGTGCGCGTGCTGTCGGTCGTGCTGGGCATTTTCTTTGGCATGATCTGGGTCACGTACGGCGTCGGGCTCTGGTTCGGCGCGAGCGTCGTGGCCAACGGCGGCGAGACCGACCCGCGTACCGTGTTCACCGCGTTCTACGGGATCCTCATCGGGACCATCTCGTTGGCCCAAATCTCGCCGAATCTGGCCGCTGTCGTCACGGCAAAAGTGATCGCCGCCTCGCTCTTCAAGATCCTCAATGAGCCATCCCGCATCAACGCCGAGGCCGAATCGAGTGGCATCGTGCTGCCTGAATGTCGAGGCCACATCGAGATCGTGAACGTGGAATTCGCGTATCCGACTCGGCCCGACACGCCTGTACTGCGCGATTACAACTTGACCATTCAGGCCGGCGAGACCGTGGCATTTGTCGGTCCCAGTGGAGGAGGCAAGAGCACGCTCATGGCGTTGCTTCAACGATATTATGATCCGGACGCCGGACACATTTACCTCGACGGACATCCAATCCAAGACCTCCAGCTCCAGTGGTTGCGCCGCCAGATTGGCATTGTGTCCCAGGAACCCGTGCTGTTTGCGGGGACGATCTTTGATAACATTGCGTTGGCACTGCCCGAAGTTGGAGACGACGTCGAGCTGGCAGACCGACCCGAGCGACTCGAGAGACGGAAGGAGCGCATCGAGACGGCGGCCATACTGGCCAACGCACACGAGTTCATCATGGCGTTGCCTAGTGGCTACGATACTTTTGTTGGAGAGAAAGGAGTCGCCCTCTCGGGCGGCCAAAAGCAGCGCATAGCGATCGCTCGAGCGCTTGTGCGAGATCCGCGCATCCTGATTTTGGACGAGGCGACTAGCGCGCTTGACACGGAAAGCGAGGCACAGATCCAAAACGCCCTCGACTCGATTTTCGCACAGACAAGCTGCACGACACTGATCATCGCGCATCGCCTGAGTACGATCAAACGCGCGGAGCGCGTTTGTGTGGTCGTGGATGGCCACATCGTGGAGACCGGTACCCATGAACAACTGCTCCAAAAAGAGGATGGCAAGTTTCAAGAGCTGGTGATGAAGTCACGGTTACCTGGCACTTTGATCCAGCGGAACGCGAGCTTGATGTGGTGCGACAGTCTCACAGACGTCTTGTCGAGCGAGCGCGACTCGTCGGTACCGATTCTAGCTGCGCGGTCGCTTTTTGATACGGATATTATCATGGAGTCGAAGCGAAGTGATTTCGTTGCAACCCAGATTCCGTACGAGGAAGATGACGGAAGCGCTGTGCCTAGAAATCTCGACTCGCATTCATTCATAGAGCAGACCTCGAAGTACGACACTGCCCAACTAAGCACGATCGACGTGGTGCGAAGATTGATGTATCTCAATCGCAAGGAGCACCATTTGCTTGTCATCGGTCTTCTCGCGGCCATACTCAATGGTGCATCGTTCCCCGTTTCAGCCATTCTTCTCAGCACGATCGTGTCCACAATGGTGAAAAACTATGCCGCGTTCCGGGTTTCTCGGAACCAGTCTTATCTGGATGACCTCTACGACGACGTTTGGCGACTCGCGCTTGCGTATCTCGTTGGAGCCGTCATCCTCGCGGTGATCACGTTTGTACAGTCGTTTGCGTTTCGATACAAGGCTGAGATCCTCGTGACTCGCCTGCGCGATCTCTATTTCCGAGCAATGTGTGATCGAGACGTTGCCTTCTTCGACGAACCAGAACACGGCAGCGGAGCGCTGGCGAGCGACCTCGCGACCAAGCCGACACAGGCCGTGATCTTGGCGGGCGACACACCAGGCCGAATAGTCCAGGCAGTCACTACCTTCGTTGGCGCTCTACTCGTCTCCTTCCTGATGGGCAGCTGGCTGCTCAGCTTGGTCATGTGCGTGCTGTTCCCACTGCTGATTATATCGGATTTTGTGCGGACGAATACGCTTAAGGCTAGCAACGCCAAGACAAGCTCCAACGGTGAGGCCCATAGAGCTCGTGCAAATGTGTTGGCGGCCGAGGCCGTGACGCACATCCGTACAGTTGCGTCTTTTGGCATGGAGAAGAGACTCATTGACGAGTACCGGCAGCTGTCGCTGCTCCCAATGCAGGAGAATGCCCGTGTTGCCCACTCGAACGGCGTGGCCCTCGGGTTCAGCTCGTTTATCACGCTTGCTGTGTATGCCGTAGTGTTCTGGTTCGGCGCCAAGCTCGTGCGAGACGGACAGATCACCTTTGGCGAGCTCATGCGGTCGTTAATGGCAATCATGATCTCTGCAACGGGTATCGGGCAGGCAACATCCCATCTCACGGAGCTCGACGACGCCAAGGCTGCCGCGAAAAGCATCTTCCTCATGGAGGATCAAGCGCAGCGACAGCACGTCCAAGTCAGCGAAGCCGCCCCAGCTCTGGGTGCGATCGAGTTCCAAAACGTCGCGTTCGCGTACCCGTCACGCCCAAACGTCCTCGTGATGCGTACGATTAACCTGCGGGTCGAACCCGGGCAGCTTGTGGCTCTGTGTGGACCAAGCGGTGGGGGCAAAAGCACGGTCATCGCGCTTCTCGAACGGTTCTATGAGCCTCTCCGCGGAACGATCACCCTCGACGGCGCTCCCTTGCACTCGGTCAATCTCCAGTGGCTTCGCTCGCAACTTGGACTAATCGCACAAGAACCCGTGTTGTTTGCGGGATCGATCCACGACAATATCGCGTACGGTGCCGACGATCCCACAGTTGTGACACGCGAGCAGGTCCAGCGGGCCGCCAAGATCGCCAATGCGCACTCGTTCATTTCGGCATTTCCCGATGGCTACGATACCGACGTCGGTGGCGACGGCGCCCAACTCTCGGGGGGCCAAAAGCAGCGGATTGCGATCGCGCGTGCGGTGCTAAAAGACCCGTCTATTTTGCTGCTGGACGAAGCCACGAGCGCGCTCGACGCCGAGAGCGAGCAACTCGTCCAGGAAGCGCTCGAGCACGTCATCAAACTCAAGAAGCGCTCGACGATAGTGATCGCCCACCGCATGCGCACGATCCGCCACGCCGACAAGATTTGCGTGGTTGCGGGCGGCGAAATCATTGAGCAGGGCACACACAGCGAACTGCTCCAAGTACCGGGAGGCCTGTACGCCAAGCTCGTCGAGAACTCTCAAGACGACCGGTTTGCGATTTCCGAGTAATATACCCCATCCTCCGTGGTAACCATAAAAGAGGAGTCAAGACACGTAAATGTTTGATGTTGATTGGTTTTTCCGCGCGCCCTGGCATACTTGGCGTGTGTTCGTTCGCGACACTCATGATCAAAAATATTGGCTGTCAGTGCCTCGGCTACCCTCTGTCAATGCCCGGACACTAGACGACATCGCCGTCGCCATTCGCGTCCTTCATGTCGTCGGTGTCGACCGCACCGGCTTCCGCTGCCACGGGAGACCGCTTCTTGAGATCCTCGAGCTTGATCTCGTCCACCTCAACCTGCATGGTCGCTGAGCGGGCCTTGTACTTGCCGTCAACGTCGTCATCGCACGCTTCCTCTACAAGCTCCTGGCGTACGGGCACTTGCAGCGAGAGGAAGAGGAAAGCCAGTACCTGGAGCGCACTCGCGATCATGGCGAGCGCGACGAGGTCGTAGTAGCGGTTCGCATAGTCCATGCCAAGCGTCTTGAGGAACACGTCTCCGTACACTGGCACGCTCGGGTACCCAGGTGCGTCAAACTTCATCAACAGACCCTTGAGCTCGTTCGTCATCAGGATCTCGAACGCGTAACTGAAGATGGAAAAATGCTTGAGCCAGCCGACACTCTTGGGCATGGTCTGTGAGTTTAGAAGAAAGCCACCAAAGAGCAGCATGATGAGGAAGACGACTGTCGCACTCAAATTGGCCGTGCCCACATTGCGCGAGAGCACGCCCACGAGGATGCTGATCGAGCCGGCTGCCACATTGAACAACACAAGCGTGCTCTGGAACATGGCAAAGTGCGCAAACGTCGCCTGCAGGCCCATAATCCAGTAGAAAATGCTGTCCAACACAAGTGCAGGTGAGTAATAATCCCAACAATGATACGGGAGAGTGTGGTACGCAAACGTACGAGGCAAAGATCGCAGCTGGCAGCAGACGTAGCAGCAGGGTGTCCAGCACGGCCTTCGCCACGAAATAGCTGAACGCGCCATAGTACATGGCGCCTGCGTCACATCCAAACGACATGTTTTGGGTTCATCGCTCAAAGTCAGGGTGTGTTGTAGGTCAGAATCGTACCTGTCTCGCGAAGGAAGATGCCACGCTCGGCGATGAAGAGGTCCATTGAGCTCATGCTGGCAAAGCCAAAGAATGTGAGGATAAAGTAGAACGCGCCACTGCGGTTCTGGAAGCCGGCGAGGTCGTTCGTCACGTGGTTGAAAATGACCCCACCAAAGAGCGCGAGCGTCACGCTCAGCGCCAAGTGGAGAAACAACAACGAGCGATGACGGAAAATGTTGCGCGCCGTACGCTGAAACACGACGCGCAGTTCAACCCAGATCGAGCGCTTGGGTGGTGTCGTACTGTGCGGTGAGTTGGCGCCGACGCTGCTGGGGAGCTGGATGCGCTCAGGGCTGCCCAGCCCCGGTGGACTCGCGGGCGAGCGTAACGACGCCGGCGTTCCCGGAGTGCCGGGCATGTTGAGCATTTCGTGGATGCGCGGTGTGTCGAGCGCGTCACCTTCAGCGTCCATAAATGGCGAGGATTCGGACGACACGCTACGCGACGAGTAGTACGACGGCTGCTCCTCGGCTGGCGTGCCCGGTGTGAGCGGGACCTTTTTCATCGGCGTCTTGTCGCCGTGCTTGGCCTTGAACGCCGCGCGAACCATCGGGATGTTGTTGACATCGGAGGCCACGTCAAGGATAAAGTCGGCAACGTTTTCATTCTCGGGGCACTTGAAGCCGATGGCCTCAAAGTGGCGCTTGGCGCGCTGCGGCGAGCCATGGTAGAGCATCTTGCCCTTGGCGAGCAGCATGACCTGGTCCAGCAACATGAACGCCTTGGCGCTCGGCTGGTGGATGCTCATGACGACGATGCGTCCATGGCTTGCGAGCTCCTTGACGAGCTGCACAACCGCGTTGGCCGACGAGCTGTCGAGGCCCGAGGTCGGCTCGTCGAGGAACAAGATCTGAGGCGACGTCACGAGCTCCATACCAATGCTCACGCGGCGGCGCTCGCCGCCCGAGATGCCCCGCGAGGCGCGGTCGCCGCCGCCACCGATGCGGGCATGCTCGACGTGCGCGAGGTTGAGCTCCAGCAAGATGCGCGACACCATCTCGCGCTTGACGACCGCCGGGACGCTCGCCGGCAGGCGGAGTTCGGCCGAGTACTGGAGGCACTCGCGCACCGAGAGCGTCGCAAAGAGCGCGTCGTCTTGCTGGACGTAGGCCGCGACACGACGGTAGTTGCGGCCGATCGGCTTGCCGTCCACGGCGACCTCGCCCGTGAGGTGGCACTTGCCGTTTTCGACGGCCGCGAGCGCGTTCAGCAGGCTCGTCTTGCCCGAGCCGCTCGGGCCCAAGAGACCCAGCACCTGGCCGCGCTGTGCGTAGCCCGAGAGGTCCGACAGGATGCGCTTGGTCTCGTGGGTCGTGGGGTCCACGACGCGGCCGTTGACCCGCGTAAACTCGAGCACGCGGCCCGACGTGGCCGTGAGCGCCGCGATCTCGCGGTCAATCTGCGCGATCGAGAGCTTCTTGGCGCCTCGCGTGACGCAGCACGAACAGCAGCACACGGCGAGTGCGAGGAGCAGCGCCAGCGCGCCGCTCGCGACGAGCGCGACCACGACGCCGCTCGAGTCGCTACCGCCGCCACCCCCGCCACCGCCCGAGCCGGAGCCGGATCCCGAGGGCACGCGCTCGCAGGCCGAGGCCGTGCAGGTCGCGCGGAGTGGCAGCGGCGCGTCGTCAATGTCGATCGCGAGCGACGAGCCGTTGGCCACGTGGATCGACGCGGGCTTGCCGCTGAGCGACTGCTCGACGATGGCCTTGGTGAGCGCCGAGCAGCTCTTGCCGCACTTGCACTCGATGAGCCCGCAGTGGCCGCTGCCGTGCGCGGCCGTCGGGAACGCGCACGCCGACAGCACGCAGTCGATCACGTGGTCGCTCGCGAGCGTCTCGTGGCGCTTGAACACGGCGACCGAGCAGTTGCCCGTCGTGCGGTCGCAGCCCACGGCGAGCGCGCCGTCGGCAAAGAGCTGCTGGAGCGACGCGTCGAGCGTGCAGTCGTACGTCTTGTGGTCGCTCGCGTCGCGGTACGCGAGCCCCGTGGCACACGCCACGTCGGCCGAGCCCAGCGCGCGCTGGCAGTCCGACGTCTGCGCGCACATCTGGCACCCGAGCCCGGAAAAGCCCGGCTGGCACTCGCACCGGCGCGTCGTGGCGTTCCACCGCTCATAGTGCGGGTCGCACGTGGCGTTCGCGGTGGCACCCGTGGCAGCGAGCGACGTGGCCGCCACGGTCTTGGTCGCGGGCGTTGGTGTGTGGGCCGTTGGCGTTGGATTGTGGGTCGTTGGCGTTGGTGTGTGGGTCGTTGGTGTGGGTACGGGTGCGCTGGCGACCGTGGGCGTTGGCGCCGCCGTCCAGGGAACCCACGCGGACGCGGCCGGCGCGTGGGTCGCGTCCGCGGCGCCCACGGCGGTCGGTGCGAACACGACGGCGACGCACACAGCCAGCAACACAGCCACCGCGTGGTGGTTCCACCGGCGTGGCGGCGACGCATCCAACGTTCGCGACCGCATGAGGAGGTCTCCCATTTCCGTCGCCCCAGAACCTCAAGTGATGGGCCAAGGGGCCACAAAAGGGAGATGATGCATCAAGTCACCACACTCCCTGCTGCTGAGAAATGGCGGGCAACCTTGCTCAGACTCAGACGCAGATCGAGGGACTCTATATATGACCGTAAATTACGGGGACACTTCAATCCTGTGTTGTTTGATATATCCGCAAATCAGGTGTGGAACATCACGGAGCAAAGGGAATGAGTCCACTTCCTCGCAAGCCAGCAGAGCCCCGCCAAGCCGGAGAAAAGCAACCAAGCAAGAGGACGCGACAAGCATGAACTTGATCCAGGGCAAGAGCAACCAGTTCCTGCGCGAGGCGATCCTCGAGGGATCTATCGAGAAGGCGCGGCGGTACCTCACGCTCAAGATCGGCAAGGCCGATGTCGGTGCGCTGACCGAGGTTCGTTCTGAGTGGAGCAAATCTGCTAGCCACCATAACCATTCTCGCTGACAGAACTGTTCTCTCCGTCACAGAGCGGCGGCTTTACCATGCTCCACGTCGCGTCCATCATGGGCAACACCCAGATCGTCATGATGCTACTCCAATATGGCTCCGACGTCCACGCGCTGACTGACGTACGTGCACGCAAAGCCGAGCCCTCTCCATTGTTCTTTACGTAACCTTAGTCTGGGAATAAATTGCATAGGACGGGTACACGGCGCTGGACCTCGCGATCTGGCGTGGCCACCTACAGATCATCGAGCTGCTTCGCTCGCAAGGCAGCATCGCGCCCATGAAAGGTCAGTTTTTGGTTCTGCTCGTGTCGGCATTTCCACGTCTAATCATGATTTTTTGTTCTCCACGGAATAGAGCCCGAGTCGCTCAACGGCCGCGTGATCCTCCACTTGAACCGCAGGGCCACGGTCGTGGATTTCGAGCCGACCACGAGTATGCGCTCGCGCGGGCTGCGCGCGCTCTTCTATGAGGACTCGGGCGAGGCCAAGCTCGTGAACCTGTGGGCCGGGACGGACTACAAAATCGTGGGCCAGAACCCGTACTACGAGGACCTCAAGAAGTACGAGTTCCAGTACGCCGACATCCCGATCACAGTCAACGACTTTGAGGAGCTGCTCCAGGGCCGCGCCGTGATCGACGAGGACGTCGACGACAGCGACAGCGACAACGAGATCGACGAGGTCGTCGAAGTGCGCGTGCCCCCGGGCCCGCTCGGCGTGCTGCTCGACAGCGGCATCCAGGAGTGCGCGGTCGTCCACGGCTTCACAAACTTGCCTACGGGCGGGCCCGGACCCATCCAGGCCGCGGGCCGTGTGCTGCCCGGCATGTACATCATCGGCATCGACGACACCAACGCGTCGCTCATGTCGCTCGCCCAGGTCACGCAGTTGCTGGGCAAGCTCGCGCGCAAAGAAAAAGTCATCCGCTTTGCCGTCTTCCGTCGCAACTCGAACCACAAGCGCACCGACGATGACGACACGGACGGATCGAGCTCCGAGATGTCGTACCGCTCGAGCAACACGGGCCACTCGCAGCACACGCCACCCAAACCAGCGCCTTCGCCGTCGGCCGTCAAGCCGCCAGCCGCACCGACCCCGACGACCAGCACGACCTCCTCGGGCATCTTTGGAGGGCGGTTTGCGTCCATCGCATCCGCGATGCTTGAGAAGAAAACCAGCAACGCGAGCAGCAGCGCCAAGCCGCCGACGCCCGGCGCCTTGGCATCACCTGCCGCGCGAACCAGCCTCGTGGGCGAGACCGAGTGTGTGCACTGTGGCATGCCGTCAAGCTCGCACAAGTCTTCTGACTGCCCGTACCGATAGATGCAATAGTCAGCTTCTTAAGAAACGTCCGCTCTATTGGAAGGTGGTCACTCACTTGCGGCACACGCTCGCTTACTTTCTTTCTTTCTCGCTACCAGTCCGCTCTAGAGGTGTTGAGTCGATTACTTCTTTTTTTTCTCGAGAGAGGGGTAGTAAATAATAACTATACGGGGGCTTGCACGATCAGTTGTCTTGGTCGCTTCCGCTTCGTCGCCTTCGTACCTTCGTTTACAGCACCATATAGCTGCCACTGCGACGTGTCGTGTCAGGCGTCGGCACAGTCCACGACGTCGTTCCAACTGATTCGTTGTAGAAGTAAACCTTGCCAGTCGTCTTGGAGTGGACGGCCACCCAACCAGGTACCAGCACTGAACCCTCGGGCGACGCAGTCGACATATCTAGGAAGCTCGAGTCTGCCAGGAACCCGGAGAAGCTGCCATCTTCGCGTGTGAGATGCACATCAGCACCCAGCGACAAGTCCATGAGTTCAATCTCTTCGTCTTCACCGTAGTCATCGTCACTCAGCTCCATTTCTTCCGCGTGGTGCATTTGTCCAGCGGAGATTGTCAACCGCTCTGACGCCGCAGCTGCATTGGCCTCGTCCATGATGGCCTGTGCAAATCCAGCCGCAAGCGCGGCTTCCTCGTGAGCGCGCATCTCAATGTTGGAGATCTTGGCGTATTGGGCCTGGAGCTCAGCGGGCGTAACCATGCTGGGGCGCATCTTCTTGGACGGTGATTCAGTGTCTTGATTCAGGTTCTTCAAGCTCTCAGCAATCATCGTCATGCGATCCAGATGTATCTGGAGATCTGCCAACTGGTTGGCCTCATTGTACTCCGCGTTCGCATTGTTGTCATCAAAGACGGGCTCCTCCGTGATCGTCGCTCGTCGAGACTGGGTCACGATCGTTTCGACCATCGGATTCACTCGCGGAGGGGGCAGTTCCGGTGCGTTGGGCGACCGAGACGGCACAACTTCCGTGATTTCAATATCTGACTTCACCACTCGCGCGCTTGCTCCGGGTGCCGGTCGTTTACGGACCTGCTTAACCACCATTGGCTTCACGATGGTCACTTCATCGTCGGCTGATGACATCGACACAACACTTTGGCGCGGCGTCATTCCTTTGGACGAAGCCAGCGACTGCCGGAACGAGTTTTGAGGTGAAACTTCCTGGATGATCAACCCGTCTTCGTCCTCTGTATCACCGAGAGGCGTTGACGAGGAGGGCGGAGAGAGAGCAGCCGACACCGCGGATCCGCTTGATCCAGTAGACGGCGTCGTCAACGTGTCTTCGTCGTCAGCATCCGTTAGCTCGTCCTCCGAAACGTCAGTGGAGAGTGTGCCGGCATTGACGTACGACGCCCGGTACTTGCCGACACCGAGGTCCATCGAGCCGCTCGTACCGTTGCTAGAGTCCAATGCCGTCGCATCCAGCAAGTTGTCGAAGTCCATGTCACCGCCGTTGACCGCAGCTGCTGCGGCGGCGGCGGCTGCACCGTTCGCCTCGAGCTCCGCATCGCCCGGGATCATGTACTCTTGGTCGTCATCATCATCGCTGAGCTCGTCGTCATTCCCGTCAGCCACACCAGCATCGTGGAGCATCGTGTCGTCACCCGGTGATGAGGATGACCGCGACGTCGACACACCCGATGAGCGGATAGACGACCGTCCAGCGGACAGCACGCTCGCGTTGTTTTTTGCCGGGCGGAACTGGAACATGTGGGGGATCGTCGACCGGTTGCTGCCGTTCGTGTCAGCCGGATGGACGCGGCCCTGCTCTTCGTGCATCGAGCTCGCGGAGTGGGAGGCCTCGACAGAGCTCGCGGACCGCATCACGCGATTCAAGTGCTGAGCGTACTGGGATTGCTGTTTCTGGAGCTTGCTGCCGATGGTCGAGCCGGAGATACGCCGGTGGTCCATCTCATTCAGGTTCGCGTCGTGGTGGGGCTGGGGCGACTGCTGGGCCTGCGGCATCGAGGCACGTGCCGAGGACGCGCGGCGCGGCAGTTCGCGGCGCTTGGCGCTACTGTTGCACTGGACGCAAATGCGGGCCTTCTTTTTGCCGACAAAGTCGCTGATCGTGCCCGTGGGCGGCGCGACAAACTGGTGGACGCTACACTGGTTGCAGATCACGTCGCCGCAGGCGACGCAGTTGTACTTCTTGCGCACGAGCGAAAAGCTGCGCGTACAGACCACGCAGCAGACCCGTTTGTGGAGCGGCACCATCTCCTTGGGGCGCGCGAGCACGAGCAGGTCCATGCGTTTCTGGTTGAGGTAGTCCCGCAGGCACGCCGAGCGCATGGCGGCCGTGTCGACGATCTTGTGGACGAGCCACGCCGGCAGGCGCTCGCCGAGGTCGTTGATCATCATCGTGTACAACTCAATGTTGCCCGGGGAGACCTGCGAGAACGTGTGGAGCGTGAGCGTCTTGCCGCGCACAAAGATCTCCGAGTGGTCAAAGGCCTCGAGCTCTTCGAGCTCGACCGACTTGGACAGCCGGAAGCCCACTTTGCGGCCGTCGCGGTCCGTAAAGTGGTCCACGACCTCGACGTACACGTAGTCGCGGTGCTTGGCGACGCTGGGCGCGAGCGACTTGATGCAGTGCCACTTGACGCACACGAAGCGGTCCGAGCGCGAGCGCGGCACGAGCGTGCACAGCACCTGGCCGTCCAAAAACTCGGCCGGGTTCACCGAGCTCTCGTGGGCCACAAAGTCGGACGTCGTCTCGGTGACCATCGTGTCCATCATCTCGTCGAACGACGCCGAGACGTTGCACTTGCCGCGCACGGACGCGTCGAGCCGCGGGTCGTCCGAGAGCTCGCCGCTCTTGGCGCGGTAGATCGACACGCCCTCGCGGGTCTTGGCCGGCAGCCACCGCACCGAGCCAAAGCCGTGGCACAGGTTGTACGCGTCGTCGACCGACCGGTCCACAAAGTCGATCAGCATCTGGCGCCGCTCGGGCGAGAGCTCGACCGCGCTCGCGACCAGGACGTCGTCCGCGCGGACCGAGAGCGCGGACGTGGACGGCGACGAGGACACGGTCACGGCGTCGCTGTGGTCGCTGTGGCCGCTCTGGCTGTGGCCGCTGCGGCTGTGCGGGTCGCGCGGCGGGTGCGCGCGGTGGTGGGCCGGCGGCTGGTGCTTGTACGCGTGGTCGCCCGGGCCGGCGACCGAGCGGCTCGCGTGGGGGCGCGTCGAGAGCCCCAGCGCCGACCGCGACCGCGGACCGGCGCGGTCGTCCGCGCGGCCGGCCGACGGCAAAGCGGACGCGGACCGGGAGAGCGGCTGGTGCGCGTGGGACGCGTAGACAGCGCCGAGGTGGTCGCTGTCGGGCGCGGACGACGACATGGGCGACGGCGTCGGCAGCGAGCCGCCGGCGACCGCACGCCGCATCGAGGACATGGAGACGGTGGGGTCAGGTTACGGATGGAGAACGAGAACGGTGTCCGGAACAGGAAATCGCTCCGCGCGGGAACCGATACGCGCAGACGTTGATACACGCGCGGGGCGGTGTGCTCCCGGAAGGACCTATCGCGGGTCTGCGTGTGTAGACACTGCCGAGATGGATGCCGGACGCCACTTGCTCGCAGAACGAACGCTGTCCTCGATCGGTTCCACCGAGGCGACTCGCGCGCGGGGCGATGTCTTATCACTCGAGTGAGTCGGCTGGCTCGATCAATGTCCGGAACACTCCGCCCACGGGTTCGCCAGTCCCAGCGTCCCGCGCTATTTTCGTGGGGGAGAACAAACTTGGGGAGGAGGGGAGGGGAGGGAGCGAGGGAGGGACCGAGCGAGCGATTGCCTGTCAGAAAGACCCGAGCCCTCGCCCGAGGAGGAATCTGCCCGTCCGCCGATGGTGCCAGTTGGCGGAAGCCACCACACGGTTTACTGCAGCTCTCTCTCCCTTTCATGCTCCTCTTGTCTCCTGCAGAAAAGAGCGCAAGAGCACACCAGACAGTGACGGGACGCAAGCGCCGAAACCATGTGGATCAGGTTTAGGGCAGCGGCAGTTGAAGGCACGCACACACACAAACAGACTCCCGACCAGAGCAGCCCGGCCCCAGTTTCACGCGCGCTGACACCTGGGGGATTTGGCAGCCGTGCCCTAACCGCAATTAGCACCACACCGACTCTGCGCTCTCCAGTCATGGCGTGCCAGCTCAACAGGTTGTGCCCCACCACCAAGAATGGTGGGCACGTTGGTCCAAACGCCAGAGTGGATCTTTTGAATCCAAGGATCCCAGAAATGCTCTAACGTTACCAGCGACTTCTCTGGCGGAGCAATCAACGGGTCATTCAAAGCAGCGTGCCCGGCGGCGCCCTCTCTTCATTCTTGTCTCTCTCTGGCACAAGTCTGTCGTGACCGTGAACACCTACACACGGTGGGAATGGCACCCATTTCGATTTCGAATTCTGCGGGTGGCCGCTTGGCGGGTTGCAGCCAGATCCTTGGCATCCACTCTGGATCATCCCAGGATGTTCCGGTCGGAACTGTGTGCTTGCCTGGACACAGTCACCCGGACACAGTGCCACGAATGCGACAGAGCGGATCGTGGGGAAACTGGTTCTCCCGATCGAGTTTGCTCCGACTTTCTCCTCGAGTCACGTAACCGTCCATCAATCAACACGCACTTGAGTGGGGGAAATTTGTGGATATCTGTCGAGGTCAGAAACGCGCTATGACTCTGACTAGACTTGCTGATTCTTTCCCACCAAGCAAAGCCTCGGATCATTCTGAAGCACCGAGCGAGCCAACGGACGGACGCATGGGCACCAAGACTCTAGGTCCAAGAGAGAGAGAGAGAGAGAGAGAGAGAGAGAGACTGAGTGAGAGTGATGGGTTGTCCATCTGCTGCGGTGTGGCTGTGAAGTCCTGTTGGATTTGTGTTCTCCCCCGTCTCGAAAGAAACCCCTTGTGAACAAGTCAAGAGTCACATTTTTGACGCAACAAATTGGACGATGTGGACTCGGAGCGGCCTGCCACTCGACCAATGCCAATACACTGGAATGGCCAGAACACATTGGGCGGCGGCGTGAGGAAACGTTCCGCGTGCTCGTGACTGCCCGGCTGACTGGGCCCCATGTGGGGACAGCACATCACCAGATCGTCCGGCGGAACCAGCGCAGAACGCTCGCTCTCTCCCTCCGTCTATGTCTGTGTGCTGTTGTTGCACAGCCGCTCGCCATGCACACGCGCCTCGTCGAACCAGACGAGCCATCAGCAAGCGGGAGGAGCTCCAGTTATTGGTGGGAACGAGAACCAATTATTGTGGTGGCATTCTCTCGGGGGTCATTTGTGCCATGCCACTGATATGAGGGAGGTCCATCATTGGCCATTCGTCCGACCAGCATACATGGAGGTGACGATCGGCGGCCGCGTGTATGCGCTCTCAGAGACGCTCCACAGCGACGAGCTCGCGCCCATCTTCGCGGACGCGTGGACGGCGTCGCGCGTGTGGTACGCGAGCCAGTTTCTGTCCGAACAGCTCGTGGTCTTCGCCGCTGGCGGCGCTGGCCATGCGTTCGACGTCGCCGACGGCCGCTCGGTGCTCGAGCTGGGCTCCGGCTGTGGGCTCGTGGGGCTCGTCTCGGCCGCGCTCGGTGGAAATGTCGTGCTCACGGACCAGCGCGAGGCCGTCGAGCTGCTGCAGCGCAACGCCCAGCGCAACATGCTGACGGCCGACGAGACGCGTCGCGTATCCGTGGCGGAGTACGTGTGGGGCTCTGCGCCCTCGCAGCTGCCGCGCGCGACGTTCGACTACATCGTCGTCTCGGACTGTACGTGGACAGCGGACGGATAGCTCGGGATCACGAGCTCACGTGGTGACTATATACGTGTGTAGGTATCAACCCCATCTACGGCGTCGAGTCGTGGCGCAATCTCGCGCGGAGCATCGACATGCTGAGCGGCGAGCACACGGTCACGTACTTGGCCCACGAGGCGCGCGGCGACGACGAGGCGATGGACGATTTCCAAACGTTTAGCGCGGCGTTCCTGAGCTGCGAACGGATCGCGCACGATTCCGAGAAGCGCCTGAGCCTGTTTAAAATTAGAAGACTCGCCAGCGGCTCCGCGTGAGACCTTGCGCAACCCCTCCACACACTACCCACGTCTTGGTTGTTCGTTCTGCTCTGTGGGATCCGAGCAGCCATGAGAGAATCGGCAGAGAGCGAGCATGGCATCGGCATGTTCTGGGGCGAGGGAGGCGTCGATCCGGAACCGACCACGGCACGGCTCCCGTTGATACTACACGAACCACAAACGCGACTGCAGCGTGTTTCTGGCAATCGCCCGCGCAAGTCCGCGTCGCTGCCCGACTTACAGCGTGGATCATCCGCGCAGCTCGTGCTCGCGTCGGATCCCCAGTCAACATCGTCGCATGACTCGACTGTGTCGCTCTTGACCGTGTTGCAGACGCTGTGGCGAAGCATTGCCAAAGATACATACGCGTTCACCCACCAAATCATCGAGGGCAAGGAGATATCGGTGGCCGACGTCAAATACCTACGCACGCCTTACTATAGCGGAGGTGCGTACGACGAAGACAAGCCGTACTTTTTACGCGAGAAGCAAGCAGAGCTCCAACGGGACACCGTGCGGAAGCAAGTCAGTCGCATTTCCCACGTTCGCCCAAGGTCGTGCAGTGATTGGTGGTGATGACGGCTTGTCTGTATAGACCCAGGCGTATCGGGAGTTGCATTGTGCCGTAGACGATCACCAACACTATTTCTTTGATCGTCGAACGCGACGGCTGTCCCGCGAGACTACCATCCAAAAGACGACCAAGCGAGATGAACGGAAACTGATTGAAAATCGATTGATCGATCGACAGGACCACAAAACTTTGCATCTCCTCCACGTACTCCAGACGGAAATGGCGAATGAAACACAGCGGGAAATCCGTACGTCTTACAGTGCGATGCGTTGTTCTGTTTGCTTTGTTTGGGTTTCGCTGAGCCTTGCCGTTCGACAAATAGGTGCGTTAACGTATTGGAGCCCGCACAAACCACTCTCTCGCCAAAGCAAACGACACGTCAGCACGATCATCAAAGAGCGCTATGAAGCAGCCGACAGAATCATGAGGATTCTTGAGGTTGCTGCCAGTTCAGGTGGCTTCGACCCTCGATCGAACTTTTCGTTGACAATCACTTTTTCTTTGCAACAGGACTACCGGATTGTAATCGGTGTGGACGCGGCAAAGTATCTCGAAGAGACAATAGCGCGGGGCAAGGCCATGGATACTTGATCTTGGCACTTCTAGCCAGATTTCACGACTCCTCTTCGTCTACTTTTGAGGGATCCTTCAAGTGCGACAATATCCAGGCACACCTGTTATGCCACATACAACGATTTAGTTGTGCCCTCATGGACGAATGCTGAGAAGTAGGGGATCACCTACCTCCTTCAGCCGATTGTTTTTGGCCTTACCATTTGAGGCCGATGCTGTGTTTTTCAGTTCTTTGACCTGGTATTAGAGTGACTTCAATGAACATCCGTTGTAGAATTCACAACAGAATAAATGTTTGCACTCACTGAGCCGCCACGTGAAGCTAAGGTCTTGACCTTCTTGGGCAAGGAGACCTTACGTGGCTGTCCATAGACCGAAGTGGATGACGACGAGTATGATTCAGAGGGTGCGCTCTGGTGTGCATGAAGACTTCGCCTCGCACGAACCCCTGCCTTGCGCTCGTTTGGATCTCGCTTCGAGAGGAGAGCATTGCGTTCTTCTGTACGAAGCGCGCTCATGTTGAGACGATCTTCATCCAACATCCTGTCACTTTTAAGGTCGGCGTCAATCGCATGAGTTCGCGCAGCTTCTGTACGAACTGCACCGATGATCGACGAGAGTTGCTGCGTATCCATCAGTCAGTCCCAAGTACCACAATCATCGTGTGTGTCAGCAAACGAACCTTCTCCAAGGCCTTCGTTACAGCCTCTGTGATCTTAGTAATATCGTGACTGGATCCATTATCTTCTTTGGCACTGTGCCGCGGAGTCTCAGTTCTTGAGACTGTCGGAATGTTCACGTGGATCCTGTCGCTCTACACGATCCCTCGGTAAACAGGCGTCGTGTGCTGTAACCAGCATTGAAGCGTACGTACCTGATGCTCCAGTTCATCGACTCGCTGCTCCAACCTATGCAATAGACAGAGTGAGACCTGCTCCTCTCAAACTTTCCACTGAGCGTGGGCTCACCGAGATACGATCTCCAAAAACTGGTTGATGTATGCCTGCGATTCCGCCCTGACGGACTGAGCCTGACCATCACGAGCCGTCAGCATGGGCTGGAGTAGAATTGCACAAATAATCGAGCAGGAGCACTAACGGCGTTTTCTGCGACAGCATCAGCGTCGTGGCGCAGATTTTGTTCGACTTCACCAAGCGCGACCAACACTTTGGTCCTCTGAAAGGTAAGTACAACGAATTTCAGTTGGATCGCCCGGGTGTAAGCTGTTTGGTACATACCATCTCATCAGCTTTGATTAACGACTCTTGCGCTAGGCTTGCAAACTGCTGTTCTGCTGTATCCAGACGGTCTGAGAGACGTTCGAAGCGAGCCTCTGCCGACTGTTGCGCATCTCGAGAGCAGGTTTGAACGACTCGCACCGCCTCCTTCAAGCGAAGTTGGTTTTTCCGTAATTCGTCGATTTCATCCCATGCGCTCTCGCTCAATCCATTGGAGGATTGCTTGGCTACTTCAGCGTACTTTTTATCGTCGACTTCCGCTTGCAAGCCGACGACGGTTGCGCTCAACAAATGCTGAGCGTCGAGGCATTTGCGTAGAAATTCCTTGACCTCGTGGATTTCCACGATCATGCTTTGGTCGTGGCTCTGGACTTGGTCTCGCATTCGTTTCCACTTCTCCTCGTCTGACCGCGCCATTCGTGCGAGATCAGTCTTCCATCCGGCCTCGATTTCGTTTGCAAACATCTTGACGTTTGTCCTCTGCAGGAGCCCACCGTCAGTCAGGTGGCCGCATTGAGACATTGAGAAACCTCACAAAGGGCATTCACGTACTAGTTCTTCGTGCTGTTCTTCGATGGTAATAAACTTCTCCGACAGTGAATTGCGGATTCTTTCCAGGTCCTACGAGCACAACCTCCGTCAGATCAATATGAAGAAACCATTGAGATGGAAAAAAAAATACTGTGTTCGCACTTCGTCCAATCGGTCCGTGACAAGCTGGCGTAGGATGTCCATGTACTGGTCGGCGTCGCCTTGTGCAGTCTGCATCGTCTCGACGCGGGTTTCGACCGCGAACACGAGCGTCTTCAAGTCGTGGGTCTCGCTCTCCACCGTGGCTTTCAACGACTCAAGATCCTGGCGCACTTCACAGCTCAGCGTCTCGACGAACGAGTCTGTGTGTCGCATGTGCTCTTCGCTGTCGGTGAGCCGCGCTTCGTGGGTCTGGAGCTGCGTCGAGTACTTTTCCATCCACGAGTCCATCTTGCTCGCAAACGCCGTGAGCTCGGCACGGGACTGCTCGGCGGTCTGCTCCATGTACTCCTGGTTCAGCCGGAACACTTTGGACAGCGAGCTGATCTTTTGGTCGCTGGCGAGCTGCGCGGCCTCGAGCTCAGCGAGCCGCTTCTCGACGGTCTGCGCGCTCAGGCACGCGGCCGACACGCGCTCGAGCTGTACTTCAAGGAACGAAATGTAGGCGTTGCGGTCCGTGAGCAGCTGCTTGGCGTTGCGGTCGCCGCCGTGCTTGAGCAGGGCGTTGCTCCGCATGTAGTCTTCATAGTACGACCCGCTCGTGCCCCGCGCCGCCGCCATGGGAAGATTTTAGCGCCCCCCAACGGCACTCGATCGTGCTCTTGAAGCGGTGCGAACTTGACGGTGCGAACTTAGAAAGTGGACGCTGAAACCCCTTCGGGCCGTTTCGGCCGCATTTGGCCTCGATGTGGTTGTGCCGACGCCCCAGCCGTGGGGGCGTGGGTCGTCGCCATCTATTAGGCACTTGGTCGTTCGAGCTCGCTCAGTGAGTGGTCAAGTTGTCGAGCCAACGAGGGGCCTCTTGTCTTGAGCAACCATGAGCAACTCGCACCGGGTGTCTCCGGAGGTGTCCAGCAAGAATGAAAGCCAGCCCAAGCTGCCGGCGCTCACGCCCAAGTCGCCCATGACGACGATGAAGTCGGCCCGCAGCGTGGCCAAAGGGCTCGGCGGCCAGAAAAAGGCAGCGGGGGGCTCGCCCCAGCGGCCCGCCGACCCGATGGAGCACTACAGCCCGTTCCGCCGAAACTGCGCGGCCATGCTCGACACGCGCTGGTACACGGTGCTCATGCTGCTCGTCACCGTGTTCGCGCTCTTTGGCGACGACATCCGCTTGAGTGCGGCCAAGAAATCGGCCGACAATGGGTTCTACTCCATGGCCACGATCTGCTTGCTGCTCTTTTCGTTCGAGTTTGTCGTCTCGTGCTACTGCAAGCCCGGGTACCTCTTCAGCTTTTACTTTGTGCTCGACTTGATCGCGACTTTTTCCGTGCTGCCCGACATTGGCTGGATCTGGTCGGCGATCACGGGCGCGGGGACAAACCAGAGCTCGTCGGCCATCAAAGCCAGTCGTGCGACCAAGGCCGGCGGCAAGGCCGGTCGGATCGTGCGCGTGGTCCGCGCCGTGCGCCTGTTTCGAGTCGTCAAGATCCTCAAGTGGAAGCACAAAGACGACGACAGCTCCCAGGCCGTCATGCAGGAAAGCAAGGTCGGCAGTCGCATGGGCGAAGTCACGGTGCAGCGCGTCGTGATTCTCGTGTTGTTCCTCATTATGCTTCTCCCAGTGTTTGACGGCGGCTACACGCAGCAAGACTACCGCTACCAGGACGTCGGGCTCCGCGCGATCCACATCTTGCTCACCGCCGGCATGACCAACGTCAACTCGGTCGAGTTTAATCGACTTTTCTACGGATACGTGCGGGACGCAGGCATCCTCGTGTACATGCAGCTCGCGACGTTGAGCAACGACGACCTGCTCACGCAGATCAAAAGCATCCGCTTCCAGCCATCCAACTCGCCAGGGGCCGACTACAACTTGACCGTCAACCCGGACAATGGGTGGAGTGCAGATGATTTCTTGACCGACTACTCGTTGGTCACCGCCAAGTTTCGAGATGCCGAGGTCAACATTGTCAAGACCTATGGCTGTTTCAACTCGTCGTTCATCGTGACCGACGTCGCCGATACGACCAGCTCGTGCATCTCGCTCGCAATCTTTGACTTGTCCGACTCGAGCAAGTCCAGTGCGGCCTACAACATTCTCAAGACGTGTTTCATCATCGTGGTGCTCGTGAGTGCCTCCACGGCCTTTATTCGCACGTCTCGCAAGCTTGTGCTTGAGCCCATCGAGCGCATGATGTTTATCGTGCAGCGCCTCGCGGAGAATCCATTGGCGAGCGTGCAGACGTCGGCGAACGACGCCGAGATCCGCAAGAACGCCAAGGAGCAAGGTTTCGAGACGGCTCTCTTGGAACTGACGCTCTCCAAGGTCGGTACGCTCATGCAAGTCGGCTTTGGCGCTGCCGGTGCAGATATCATCGGCAAAAACATGGGATCCGGCGACCTGGATCCTATGCTGCCGGGCAAAAAGATCACAGCGATCTACGGTTTCTGCGACATCCGCCAGTTCACGGATACGACCGAGTGTCTCCAAGAGGAGGTCATGGTGTACGTGAACAAGCTCGGGAACATCATGCACTCGGGTACCCACCACTACTATGGCATGGCCAACAAAAACGTCGGGGACGCGTTCCTGCTATCGTGGAAAATTTGCGATGGTGAGCTGCCGTGCTTTGCACGATTCACTGACTGCCCCACTGAAGAAGATCGACTCCAGGTCGAGCAGGCGGTTCGCTGTCCGCCAAACCAAGGCGCTGGCCGCAAGCTTCGTCGTATCACACCAACAGAGATGGCCGACAGTGCGCTCACAGCGTTCATCAAGTGCATGATCGATCTGGATAACGCCAACACGGATGGGCCCCTGACGGAATACCTCACACGCGATAACGTGGTTCGGCGTTTCGGTCCGGGCTTCCGTATCAAGATGGGTTTTGGCATGCACGTCGGGTGGGCAGTCGAGGGCGCGATCGGCTCGCGCTTCAAGATCGACGCGACGTACATCTCGCCACACGTCGAAATGGCCGATCGCCTTGAGGCTGGCTCCAAAATGTTTGGCACGCCCGTCAATGTCTCGCACTGGTTCGCATCGCTCCTTTCCCCGGCAGCGCGAAAGTTTTTGCGCAAAATGGACCGCATCAGCATTCGAGGCGTGGACACACCAGTGACGGTCTACACATTCGATGTGACCGTCCATAAGAAGGGCTTCGGTACCCCCAAGATCGACCCTGACACTGGTATGCAGCAACCCGTGGACTTTGAAAACGATCCAGAGTACATGGAGATCCGGGAGGGCCTCGAGCCGGCTTTCCTGGAGTCGGCCGCGAGTGGTGTGGAGGCCTACATCGCCGGGGATTGGCCAAAGGCTCGCCATTATCTCACCCATGCCCAACAGATTCGCCCCAACGACGGTCCTTGCAAGTACCTGATGGCTGTGCTGAAGGAGAGCAACTACGAAGCCCCAGCCGATTGGAAGGGGTACCGGTACGTTGCCGGCTATTGAGCGTTGCACGCCCCCGCCGAATCCACCTTTTCCAATGTGTTTATGCATATTTTCCGTCTTTATATTCATGCCTTTCGACGCCCACTCTGTTCTTTTTCCCTTCCTTGCTTCTTACCATTATACACAACTACCACTACTCCCCTCTC
Source organism: Pythium rishiriense (assembly GCA_023335895.1). Lineage (NCBI taxonomy): Eukaryota > Oomycota > Peronosporomycetes > Pythiales > Pythiaceae > Pythium > Pythium rishiriense. The sequence continues at coordinate 61,965 of JAADVT010000028.1, forward strand.
ACTGGGATCACGCGAACTTTGCCACATATCTGACCGTGCCTGAACTCCCTCTCTGTGCCCGCGCTTGTCAACCACGGACGCACGATTCGAATTCAACCGGCTTCACGTATCATACACACTTGATATGAGGGGCGCGACTTGTTACTCTGTGTTCTTTGGTGGTCATGGTCGCCCTGTTTGTTTTTCGTGTTCTTTCCTTGGCGCGTAAACTGGGCTTGAAGAGACAGCTTTTCCAACCAAAGACTGGTTCACCAGACCTCCCCATTTCCCTTTTTCTTCCATCGTTAGCAGTTCATGTGTCCACGGTTTGATCCTGCCCGTGCCTCCTTATCCTTGGCCGCAAAGTATTCCCCCGAATCAAAAAGCTTCTTACCCTCCGAGAGCTTTCGACTCAAGAGAACATTTCTCGCAGCCATACGGATCCCATCCTCACGAGCTTGGGTCTGCGTCTGTCGGGCGGCTGCAACACCGGGGTGAGCGGCCCATCCCCGACGCACCGTATCTTGCTGGGGGTTCTGAGTAACAGCGACCGTAGATTGGGCCGCCCTGCCACCCAAAGGAACATCTTCTGATAGTTTCAAATGCTTCGCTTGTGGTTTCATCACTGGACTGCTGGGTTCGTCGTCTTGGTTTGACGACGCGGCGTCCATGGTCGTTGGTATGGTCGGCGCGTTATTGTCCGATGTATCTGCCATCGACTTGCTAGCTCGTTCAGCTTGCTTCGCGGCGGCCTCCATCTGGTAGTCGGCCGAGTCGAAACGCTGCCGATCTTTCAGATTCTTTCGAAACAAAATGTTTGCCGCCATCAGTTTGCCATACGGCTGTTGCTTCCCGGGCGGCGCCGTGGTTGATGGAGATCGCTGCTGCTGTTGTTGCTGTGGATTCTGGGCGGCGATAAAGTTCTCCTGTTGGCGCAGCAACGTGTTGCGGCGTAGATCGTTTTGGGGCTTGGCACCACCGCCGCCAAGACTGCCGTACTTGCCTGCACCGCCTCGGCCGCCAAAGGCCGTGGCCCCGCTGCTCGCACGCACCGACGGGCTCATCTGGTTGCTTCGTGAGATCGCCGCGCGCGCTGCCGACGGCGAGTTGACCGGGCTCGAGGCGTCGGCGCCCACGTGGAGCGTGAGTGCCGTCGGATCGAGTGCCGGTTCCCCCACGTCTTCCATGTTCACGTCCGTGGCCACGCCGAGGCGCGCGAGCTGGTAGTCGGCCGAGTCGAAATGGCGCTTCTCCTGGAGCTTGCGTTGGATCATAATGTTGCGCGCCGACAACACGGCGCTGGCCGTCTTGCCGCCGGCCGCGGTCAGCGCGCCGTAGCCGCGCGTCGGCGGCGGAGGCGGCGAGTTCATCTCTTGGTTTGTCAGACCCCGGTCCGTCCCGTCCGCGTCGAGGCCGTCTTTCAGCGCGTGGGCAAACACCATGCGGCCGTGGGTCGGCGAGAGCCGCGGCGACTGGAGCGCGGCCGTGCGGGGCGACGCCGGCGCCGCGTCTTTGGCGGCGCCGCTCTGCAGGGCCTGGCGCACCATTTTCATGGCGTAGTCGGCCGAGTCAAAGCGCTTGCGCTCCGAGAGCCGGCGGTGGAGCACCTGGTTCCGCGCCGACAAGGCCGCCGACTCGGACCGCATGCGCATCGCGTCGCTGGGCGTCGCCGTGGTGCTGGGCGTCGCGACAGCGGCGGTGGTCTGGATTGGGATAGGCGAGATGTACATCGCGCGGCGGTGCGACGACGGCGTCGTCGTGTGGAGATCCATGCCGTGCCACTGCGAGCGGCCGGCGCTGCCAGCCGATGGGCTTGCCATGGCACCACTCACACCGGGAGACCGCGACACGAACCGTCCACGCTTGTCGTCCATACTCTCTTCTTGTCTTCAGGAAGGCCAATGTAGTTTACCACGCCCGAGGCTCGCGTGCTCGTGTCTGCTTTTCTCTTTTTTTTGCGCTTGTTTTTTTTTTACTCGACACCAGAACACACAAGAACCGGCCGTGTGGGTTTTTGGTTCCGTGGGGCGTGATATCCGATGGGGAAGCGATGCGCTCGTTGCTCGGAAGTCGTCGGTCAGGTGATGCGGCGCCGCGGCACGGTCACTTGCCGACGCTGGGCACGAATGGATGGGCCGGCCGGTGGCTCTCTGTGCTCCTCCTCCGGCTTGGCGTCGCTCCGCTCCTCTCCTCTCTCTGTGGGTGCGGGGTGCTGCGCAGTCGCCCCCAGCCAACAACCACCGCGATGTTGATGCGAGTTTTTAGAGGGCAACACCGAAGTATTTTTTTCCTGTTTTGTTTGCTGTTTTTTGGCCGACTCCCTGCAAAATCATAGACGGACAGTCGGTTTTTTATGCAGTTAGCTTTCACTGACCAGATTCGAACGTGGGTCGGTTTGTTCTTTCTTTTCAACGGAAAAAGAAATGTAACGGCCGATTTCTTCCAGAAATTCATCGAGGGGGCGGACAAACGCGAAGTTGCAGAACAACACAGACACTTCAACCTGCCAAAGCTGATGCCACGAAATTTTTGATCAGTCCGTTCACAAAAACGAAAATTACCACACGCGCGGGCTTGTTTTTCCCACCAAGATGTTGAAGCGAAAAGACCTGAAACCTCTCCGTGATATTCTATGTCACAGGTATTTGATAGCAAAGTGACCACTGTAGTGTGTCCCACCATGATTGGCTAAAATAGTGGTCGCATTGATCACCAGCGGATGCCTTGAGGCAACCGGTCACCAAGGGATCGACACCAAGCACCTGGACGCCGTCGCGATGATCAGCAGCGAGTCGAGCGACGAGGAGTTTGAGACGCTGCACAAGCAGCAGGTCGCGCCACGTAAGAAGCGCCGTGTGGATCCGCCCGTAGCCACGGTGTCGGCTCCGCCCGCAGCCGACGATGCCGTCGAGAACGCCGTCGAGTCCGTGGGGGAGGAGGACGAGTCCCACGTCGTGCGGCCCGACATGACCCGCGAGGAAAAGAAAGCGATCCGCAAGAAGCGCCGCCTCGACAAGCGCGAGGAGCTCGCGAAGCAGCAGTCGGAGAAGACGCGGCGCGAGACCGAGCGCGAGCGCCAGCTCAAGGGCCGCGGGTACACGCTGTCGATCGCCGTGCCCGGCTCGATCGTCGAGAACGCGCAGACCAAAGAGCTCAAGTCGTACCTCGCCGGCCAGATCGCGCGCGCTGCGGCGATCTACCAGGTCGACGAGATCGTCATTTTCGACGACCAGCTCGGCTCGACGCGCGGCGACGGGTACCACAAAAAGCGCGCCAACGACCCGCACGTGTTTCTGATGCGCATTCTCCAGTACCTCGAGACGCCGCAGTATCTGCGCCGCGCGCTGTTCCCGATGCACAGCGATCTCAGCTGCGCAGGCCTGTTGAACCCGCTCGACTGCCCGCACCACTTGCGCAGCGACGAGTGGAGCTCGTACCGCGAAGGCGTCGTGGTCGATCGCCCGCTCAAGGAGAAGGAAGGCTCCCACGTGAACGTGGGCCTCCAGAAGGAGGTGGCCGTGGACAAGCGCATCCAACCTGGCATCCGCGTGACCGTCAAGATCGACGAGACCACCAAGGAGCACAAGAAGAAGAGTACGTGGATGTATGGATGACCGACAGAGTCGCTCTAGACAAAACTGACCTCTGTGTGTGTCATTGTGGCTAGTGCTGGGTACGCTCGTGTCATCCGCCGAGCCGCGCGAGCAGACTGGAGTGTACTGGGGGTACACGACGCGGTTTGCGTCGAGCTTCAACAACGTGTTCACCGAGTGTCCGTACAAGGAAGGGTACGACCTCAAGATCGGCACGTCCAACCTCGCGAAGACCTCGATCAACGACGACGGCTTCCGCCTGCCGCGCCACCGCCACGCGCTGATCGTGTTTGGTGGGCTTGCGGGCATCGAGGAGTGCGTGAACGCTGATGAGACCGTGCCCGTAAGCGGCGACGAGGCGGTCTCGCTGTTTGATGTCTGGGTGCGGACCTGCCCGACCGACGGCAGTCGCTCGATCCGGTCCGAAGAGGCCGTGCTCATGTCGCTCGCGACGCTGCGCAAGCCCCTCACGGACAGCAATCGCAAGTGAGGTGTAGCTGTCACCAGACATTCATTGGAGATCAATAGAGGCGAACAACGCGTGAATCAATCAATACTGCGCGTTTAATTCTTTGGCGACCTCCACCCGACAGGCGTGGTGCCTATAGATACTACTAGTGACTGGACAGCGCGAACATCAACGACTTGGATGGTCGCGGGCTGGAATACGATGCCTTGACTTCAAAAGGTCGGTCGACAAGACAGACGACCATGAGATTGGGGAGTGATACGGGTGGGCTAGTTCGTTTGGCGCTTGGTCGAAGGGCACTTCTTATAGCAGTGAAACTACGCGAGCACAAATTGTCAGCATCCAACACGTCCCCAGAAACAGATCAACCCAAGCGACTCACCTTGCGCGTGCACATGAGCGTGCGGTTCTTGCCGCAGCAGCAGAGCTCTTTGCAAACAGGGCAGCCGTCCGCAAACACCGTCTCGCTGTGCTCTTCGACCATTTTTTCGGCGCACTTTTGGCAGAAAATGTGCGGGCACTTGCTACACCGCACGTTCTTCTTACGCAGGTTGCCGCAGCGGTGGCACGACGCGCGGTGCCGCATGTGGACGTCGTGAAGCGCACCCAGACCGCCGCCCATGTCCATGAGCGCGTGGCTGCCCAAGCCGAGATGCGAGGAGCCATCGGGGGACGCGCTCGGGTCCATGTAGCCACCAAAGCCCTGCGCGCCGCCGTAGTGCAGCGCGTTCGCGAACTGGCCATCCGAGAGGTGGCTGTGAGACTGGTAGTATGGCGACGAGTTGCCGCCCCCTCCATGGGCGCTCGCGAGGGGATCCATAGCGTGCGCAGCATTGGCCGTGCCGCCGTGGCCGTGCGAGCCGTACTGCGGGTAGTCCCACAGCCCGGAGGCGCTCGCTCCACTTGTGGAAGCCACCGATTCCTGATGGTAAGACGCCGAGCTGCTGCCGGTGCTTGAGAACGCGCTGGACACTCCGCTGGCGCCGCTCCAAATGTCCTCGTCGCTAGAGTTCGAGTACAGGTAGCTCGCGTCGCTGGGCGCGAGCGAGGAGACCCCCGCGAGCTTGCTGGCGCTGCCACCCGTGGCTGCCTCGCTGGCGTGGGACATCAGCGCCTGCTCGAGCTGGTCCACGAGGCTCGCGCCGTCGGGCAGCGACGACGGCAGCCACGAGACGTTGTCGACGCGCTCGATCGCGCGCGGGCTGCTGCTCCAGTGGCGCAGCAGCGGCAGCGCGCGCCGCATGGCGTCCCGCTCGAGGCTCGACACGCGGAGCAGCACGTCAATGTGCGAAAACTCGTGGATGTAGTGGCACACGAGCGACCAGACCTGCGCGTTGAACGGCGGCGGCGGCGCGACCGCCGGCGACGGGTGCTGGAGCGCCCAGCCGTGCGCGAACGACGACTCTTGCCAGCGGCGCGCAAAGCGCGCGTCGCCGCCCTCGAGCCGCTGCCACACGTCGAGGTGCGTCGGCAAGTTGAGCGTGTGCGCAAAGTAGCCCGTGAAGAAGGCGCCGCCGTGCTCGGTGTAGAGCGCGTAGACCCAGCCGCTGGGCACGATGAGCGTGGCGCCGCTCTTGACCGAGCACTTGATGCAGCGGTCGACGCGGTCGGCGAGAAACACGGACGAGAACGGGGTCTTGGCGTCGGTCTTCCAGTCGCGGAACGCGTCGATGTGCGCGCCCGTGGGCTCGATGAGGAAGACGTCGAGGTCGCCGTTGGACACGGCGAGCCACGTGGCCTTGCAGTCGGGCGCGACCGAAAAGTCGAAGAACGCGCCGGGCCCGCAGAGCGTGCCGTAGCACTCGGGGTTGGCCTCGCGGTTGGTCGCGCCACTCGCGCTCGGGAGCAAGAAGTTCCAGTCGATCTCGTTCACGGCCAGCGGCGCCGCGACCTCGTGGCGGAACGCCGTCTCGAGCACGCGGAACTGGGCCGTGAGCGGCGCGTCGGCCGCCGGGTGCGAGAGCCGCGCCTGCCAGCCCGTGGCTGAGAGCTTGAAGCTCTCCTGGGACCCGACGTCGAGCCCGCGCACCGTGGAGGCCGTGTTGGTGAGCAGCGCGCTGACGTCCTGGAGGCCGATCACGGGCAGCGCGCGCGCGAGCCCGGCGATGCTCCAGTTGGCGTCCACGACCAGCAGCGGCTCGTCGAGCGCGTGGTACTTGAAGTAGGACGGCGTGAAGTCGTGGGGCGCGATGGCGCGCACGCCGGCGCGCGCAAAGACGGCCGCGCGAAGCGTGCGCCGGAACGCCTCGGTGTTCTTCTTGTAGTGCGAGCCGAACGCGTAGCCCGCGTGCGTGTGGCTGTACGGCGAGGCCGACGGGTCGAAGCGCTGGCGCTGCATGGGCAGCGGCGCGTAGCTGATGTCGTCCATGTCGACCATGGGCGCCGTGTCTACGCGCATCACGACGACAGGTGAGCCCGGCGATACGAGAGCGATACTATGGCGGGGACCGTACCTTGGTACTTGACGGTCGAGTGGCCCTGCTTGGTGCACGGCGGGCACGCGAACTTGACGATCTCCATGGCGTCCACCTCGTTGACGTGGATGCAGCGGCCGTGGTACCACGTCGTACAGTAATGGCACTCGACGAGGAACTCGTTGACGCGCGGGTCGTGGGTGGCCGGCTGGCCGCAGACGCACATGGCGCGCGAGGCGTGGAGCAGGGCGGAGGGCGGAATGGTGGAGCGCTGAGACCGCGAGGACGGCGGAGGAAAGAGGAAGTATTAGGAGGAGGAGGAGGAGGAGGAGAGACCCACGTGTCAAAGCGAACGTACCGTGGGTTGCGGCGGCGCGCCGTCGATTCGAAATTCAGTGCGCACAGCGCGTGTAATCGAGCGGCGGAGCGGAGGCGCGCGGCGGAGCAGAGCGGAGGGGTCTCGCTGGACGGCGCCTCTTCTTCAAGTGCCAGGGCGGAGGGGGGGAGAGTGGACCTGACCGGCGTCTGTGGGCAGGCCTCACTCATCCTGGAGGAGAAACGCACCTGCAGACCAAACACCGCCTCCCCGGGGCCGCGTGAACGAACAAAAAACACCACACAAACTGACTGCAAGTTGGGGGAATGATGGTCACGGTGGCTGGACGGCGCGAGAGACGGGCCATCCCCCCTCCGCCAAGAGCTCTCCCGACCTTCTTCTCCACCACGGCGGCTCTATCGGTTGGGCACGAAGAACAAGCGAAAGAGAACGTGGGAAGAAGTGTGCCGCCCGCCACGTCACAGTGCCGTGGTGACACAGCCACTTCATCCGCAGGTCAAAGCCGGAGCCACCCACATCAACCGCTGGCTTCACGGCGCGCCCGCGTAACCAGCGAAACGAAGGAACGCTCCTTCATCATCCAGGTGGAACGAACGAACGAGGAGCGTGGGTTTGATATTGCCGAACGAAAAAAAAAAAAGCAAGCAACGACAGCAAAGCGTTGAAGCAACGTGGGGGACAACCTCACTCCGCACGTCACGCCATCGACACTGTATGTACTGAAGGACGTGGTGCGGAAAGCAGCTCGAGGGATGATCTCCAAGCTTCTGCGGGAAGGTCGGTGGGTTCGGCCGGCCAACCTGCAACGTGGGCGATTGCCATAGTGAACCAGTACGGCGCGCGCGGAATCATAATTCCTGCGAATCCGCGGGGATTATTCCGTGTGGAGCACGCTGAGAGCGCCTGTGGAGACAGGGACGAGGGATTTTCTCTCTTATTCCCAGAGGTCCACGCACCCACCCACCGTGTGTGGAGAGCGTCGACTGCGGTCGAGTGAGCGGGGGGCTTCATGTCGCTGGTTGCCGTTGGTGCCATGCTGGAACACCAAGCGACTCGGTGGTCCGCCACCTCAGATTCTGGATGACTGGCAACACGAAGTGCGGGGTAGGGTATGTGGTGATGCCCCAGCACGGTGCCGTCGCCGGCGGTGGTCGCATGGGATCAAGTGGAAAAATCTCAGGCCTGGAAATGGGTGCGCGCTGCCGCAGCTGGACGCGGGGTCGGCCCGGTCTCTGCGCCACCGACCGACCGGCGCTCCATGGCGGGTGTTTGCGTGCTCCACTATGTTTGTGCGCTCCAAGTGGCCGAGGCGATTGCGTCGTATCTGCATACATTTGCGGGACCTGAGAGTATGTACTGTACCCCCACAGCAGAACGCGATGCGGTGTTACCCACAGCACTTGCTCTTGGCGCTCCTCGCCCTCTGGAGCAATGTTGTTGCAATTTGCTGGAGAGATCTTTCTCTCTCGGTGAGGAATCGGATCGATCTCCTTGCTCTCGCAGACGGCGTGGGATCTGATCTCCACCTCCATGTTGGAGAACGCGAGAGGAAGCGGCGGAATATTCCTCCCTCCAAATCAGAGACTCGGTCAGCACGCACCGCGGGGAGCTCCACGCATCATCGATTACGGAGACTAGCGTCCACACCTACGGTACGTGCCCCCATACTGATGTACAGTGCACAGCGTGCAATCTCCACTCTGGAATCAGTAGAGTCTGCGGCGATGCCATCCTCGCCTGTCTAACCGGCGAGCAGCTCTCTCCTGAATTTTTTACGCTGCTGCTCCCGAAGAGATGCGCTTTTCCCACCATCGCACAAGTGACTTTGTCGGGCCCCAGCGGAGCGCGGAGGAGATCCGGCCACCGCCCCACGCCCTGGGGGTGAACTAGTCGCCGCTGACTCAGCCGAGTGGGCAGCGAAAGACAGAGAGAGAGAGAGAGCGATGGCATTCGCTGCGCGCGCGGCGCACTTCGTCTCGCGCACCAAGACGTCTTCACTCGATCCATCACTTCGCTCTGCCCCCGTCGCGCTCTCCATGTGTGTGGGGGGGGGCAGACAGGACGGCATCTCGTTACAAACGCAAGGTCAAGAAGAGTATTGGTGGTATCTGCGACATGCCTAATCGATCTAGTATACAACCCTATTTTGTAAAAATTGACAAATCAAAGCCTTGTTATGGAAAATATACAGCTGATTCGTTCTGGTTCAGTGCGTCTGAGCGGGATTTTCTCTATCTCTCGCTGACGCTCATCATCATCATCACCACGAGACCGCGCCGCCATGGGGAACGCCGCGACCAAGGCCAAGGAGGCGACGACCAAGGCCAAGGAGGCCCACGCGCAGCACAAAAGCAAGCCCAAGAACACCAAGAGCGTGCAGCAGCAGAAGATCCAGACGGCCAAGGCCACGGGCGTGCTGGCGCTGCCCGAGCGCAAGCTCAAGCGCGTGCCGTCTGAGGTGCTCGCGCTCACGGCGCTGCGCACGCTCGACCTGTCGCAGAACCGCCTCGAGGAGCTCCCGCCGGCGCTCGCGCAGCTCACGAGCCTCAAGACGCTCAAGCTCCAGAGCAACGCGCTCACGGCGCTGCCCGATCTGTCGGCGCTCACGGCGCTGACCACGGTACGTGGGGCCCACGTATTGTTGCGCTCTCTGGCTCTCGCCACACTGACGAACGGTTATGACTAGCTCATCCTCGACGGCAACATGATCCAGAGCCTGCCACACCCGCTGCCGCCCAACCTCACCAAGCTCTCGCTCAAGGGGAACCAGCTACGGTCGATCCCGCCGACCGTCACGGCGCTCGCTCAACTCAAAGAGCTCGACGTATCGGAAAACCAACTGTCGGAAATCCCACAACACATCTCGTCACTCCGCGAGCTCGTCGAGCTCAACGTGGACCGCAACGGCGTGCGCATCGCGCCGGCCGCGCTCGCGGGCTGCGCTAAACTAAAGGTACTGTCGGCACGCCACAACCAACTGCACGGCGTCAAGAAGGGCGATCCTTCGCCCCAGAGTGTCGCGCGCGAGATCCTGGCCTCGTCGGCAGTCAATATTATGAACCTCGAAGGAAACCCGATGAGTAAGGTGGAACTCGAGGCCATGGACGGCATCGAGGCGTTCATGGAGCGCCGCACGCAGCTCAAGAACAAGGAGATCCACGGCGGGCTCAACACCGATACGAGTCTCTGTGGGCTGGACTGACCATGTGATCTCCGCTTGCCAAAGCCCTCAAGCCGCCACGTACTCATCAAAAGGGATGTTCATACGATGCTTACGTCGCTGGGGACGGAGGCCCCTCTATACTATCTGGTTGTTGCGAGTAGTTGCCACTGCGTTCGTCATCTTCCCGTGATGTGAGTACTTCTTTGACGCTGGTCGCGACCATGTCGGCGAGCGCGCTATCCGGCTTGGAGAGCTGTAGATAAATATTGCCGACGGCGTCGCTCGCATGGCGCCGCATATCAGTCTCGAAAGCGTTCGCAGCTTCGAGCCGAGCGGCGTGGAGCTCGTGGTCGAGCTGTGCGTCCTTGTTGTCGCCCATCTTGGCATAGACGAGTGCCAAGTTGCGGTGTGCTCTCGCTTGCCCCACAGCCGAGTCGAGCTGGGAGGCGCTGCAGGCGGCAAGGTCGCGCTCGTGGCAGGCGATCGCGTGGTGGAGCTGCTGCTGGGCCGCCGCGAGGTTGCCCAGGTTGGCGTACACGCGAGCCTCCAGCTCCGCGTCGCCCGTGTCCAACGCCATGGCCAGTGCCTGCTGCTGACAGTCGAGCGCCTTCTGTGGCTCGTCGCGATCCAAGAACAGCACGCCCAGCGCCTTGAGTGCACGCGCCTGCAGCTTGACGTCACCGCTTCGCTGCGCCAGCTCGAGCGCTTTCTTCTGCATCATGAGCGCCCACTTGGCGTGGCCGTCTTCGTTGAATGCGATCCCCATGTGGTGGTGCAAAAGCGCCAGCAGTGGTGTGGCACTCGTGGCTTCCTGGGGCTGCCCGTGGTGGCGTTGGTGTTGCTGCTGCTGCTGAGACTGTGCGATTGTCAATGCGTCCGAAAAACACGCTACGGCGCGTTCATGCTCGCGCTTGGCGTAGAGCAAATGCGCGCCGCGTGCCAGGGCCTTGGCGATCGTCCACTGGTCAGCCGCGTCCTTTGCGTCGATTTCCGTCAGGAAAAAGCTCGATGTATCCTGTTCGGTCCACGAGAGGATTGGCGCCTTTGGCAGCGATGCTGTGTGTTGGCGGAGTGGCGTCGCGTTCGGAGGAGTCGATCCCTGAAGCCCTCGTCCGTGTGTGGCTAGTGACAACGTAGAGGACGAAGTAGCTGGGCGAACACCAGCTTCTTCAGTCCCGTTGATAGTACGCGACAACGCTGGGGTCGACGCAGACTGGGAAAGGCGATTCGTCGGTAGCGGTTGGATTGGCGTCGCGATCTCGCGTCGCGCGTAGCGAGAGCGGGGTCGTGGGTTGCATCTACAACTCAAAAGCAACGAGACTGTCCGTGTCAGATGTACCCACCCAGTTCGAGTCCCCCAAACTTTTTACGCACTGGACGAGCTCCTGCAGTTGTGGCGTGTTGGAGAGTGATGCCATTGAGAGCGAGTGCACCAGTCGTGACGGCGTACGTGACACCGCGGCTCGAAGCGGCATATTCTCGGCGCTGCCAGGTGATGCAGCGTCCACTGGGAGGTCACCTCGGAGTACGTGAGACCGTGTCTTGCCCAAGAACCTCAGGTCTCTCGATAGAGTTGTGTCCTCTTGTGGCTCCGGCTGGCTTGGCGTCGGCTGCGAGCCTGCAAAAGTGAGTTCGAGCGCGCGAGCCACAGAGGTGGCCGGCGTGGTTGGTCGGGAACTGCAGGCACTGACTGAGAGCGGTGGCATGGACCGGGATGACCGTAACCCATTTGAGGCATGGTCCGCGCCTCGTGACTGTGCCTGATTGTTGGTGCTCGTTGAGGGTTTCGTCGTCGATGGCAGTGGAAGGCGTTGCTGTTGCTGTTTGGTATTAGTCCGCCGAGCGGCCTGGGGCAGCCGACTAGTTTGTCTCAGCGGGGATCGCGGCGGCTCGTGCTCGTGCTTTTTCCGGTTCGTGCCTTTCCCACTGGTTGGTCGCGGGCTCGATGACGACGCGTGCCGTGAGGTCTCCGCGTGGAGATTCGGATACAGCGCGCGCAGATCCAGACTCATTTCTCCACCAGTAGACGCGTCCGCACACGGATGGGGAATGGCAACCACACCGCCACACCAGCGTGGCGAAGCACGTGGGGTTCGGAAGCCCAAGTCTCTCCTATAAAAAGAAGGTGAACGATCGGATCTTTTAGAGTTGCTTACGATGGGTACGCCTATGAAGCCGCACTGAGAGCCCCACGCTTCTCATGGAGGAATTTCTGAAGCGCGGCAACCGCTAGCGCATTCTCTTCGGGCGTCTTGAACGTGAACTCGGTGGGTTCGACCGAGTCACCGCGGCGTGCGATCACGAGGATCGACGTCATGCGCCGCCCCGGAGGCGCGAGCAGCTGGAGCACCTGGTTTGTCGGCTGCAACTCGTGCTGGAACGCGTGGACCGACGCCCATGGGAACTTGAGTTGCTTTGAGAGAATCGCGATGGCCTTCTTGCGGATCAATACGACGTGGTCGTCTTGGACGCGCAGGACCTCTTTTTTCCACTGTAGCATTCAAACACAGAAGACGCGGTTAGCCCCCGTGCAAGCTCCCCACGGTTGGAACCAACCATTCCATCGCACCTTTTCTCGGACGAACCGGTACACTTCGACGCCGCCCTGGAGCGTGCGCTTCATACGGAACAGCGCCTCGTCGGTCACGACCTTGCGCAGTTCCTCTTCGCTCTGCTGCAGCGTCACAAGCGAGTCCTGCTTGCCGATGTTGCCCAGCAGTGTGCGCGTCGTCATCGACTTTTGCGGCTGCACGCGCGTGGCCATACGGCGCGTCGAGCGCGCGCTCACGAACGGAGGCGCGGGCGATGGACTAGTTGTCGACTCGGGCAGTCTCGGCGCTGCGACGGACTTGGCCTGCCGTTTCGCCGACGGAGAGGACGAGACCGACACGTCTGGAGCCGATGCTCGTTCCTCTAGCAGTCGTGGTTCACTTGGGGCAGTCGCTTCGCTTCCCACACGCGGCTTCACGACACTAGTTTCGTGGCCTGGTTCCCGCACTGAGAAAACTTCTTCGTCGATCCGGGGTTCGCTGGATTCGGGGAGTACTTGGTCACGGCCGCCGCCGATACTATCCGCTGCCCCATCACCATCATTATCGCCGTCACCGAGTCCATCATCGTTATCCTCCTCGTCATCGTCGCCGTCGTCATCCCGTGCGTCGTAGTTGCCATCGTTATCTGTCTGCGAGCCGTCAAGCTCGGTCACTAAATCGGCGTCATCGACGTTTCCCTCCGTCTCGCGAAACATGCGAACGCTGCCCAAGCGCGTGTTCGCGTGGTGCTCCGTTGCTTTCATGATGAGCGCGCGCGCGATGTCCTCGCCCATCACGGTCTCCTCTGCCGGCACAGGCTCGAAGTAAATCGCGTCGTTGTCTTTGGTCCAGGCAGCGACGAGGTGCTCAAGAGCGAGCCGCTTTTTCTCGAGACGTGCCGTGAGCGCATGGTGCTGCTCGAAGAGACCACCGTCGCCCTCAAGCGGCGGGAGCCCGATCTCGCGCATACTTTGTCGCGGCTGCAAGTGCCGCAGCGCGGCGTTGGCAAACGCGATGGCTTTGCCGGCGCTGGAGTTCGCGAACGCCATCTCTCCGGCGAGCTGCAGCACGAGCGCGCGATGGAGCCGGGCGAAAACCGTCGCAAAGCCCAGCAGCGTCGTACAACCGTGGCGCTTGGGACGCGCGCTGTAGCAGCACCTTACAACAGCGGTCTCAAATGACTCGTACGCGTGGTGGCAGCCAGCGTGGAGCTTTTGCAATGCTGATAACGTGTAGGGAGTACCGTCGGCGGCGGGGAACAGTGTCGCTTTGACGATCGCGAGCTGTTGCGCCATGACGACAGCCGTATCGGCGAGTGCCCGTAAAATCCTTGGCGCAAGCTCAGGCAATTCTACGGGTACGTCGGTCTGGAGTGACGAGCAGATGTCTTCTTGGAGCGTGATGATGAACTCGACGAGGCCCGCGGCCTGGCAAAAGCTATGGGCTGCCTCGGATATACAGTCCTGGGTGCGCTTCTGCGCAAGGCATGTACCGAGGTTAACCAAAAGCAGCGCCTCCAGCACAAGTGTCATGGGCTCGTCAAATGCGAGCGGGATCGTAGTCGTCTGCGTGACGATCGAGCTGCTCCACGTCGCTGCGCCGATGAGCTTTTCGGACCACATTGCTACCTGCAGTGAACGAACGTGATCAGTCAACTGGGGACTCGACGCCTAAAAAGACGAAGCTCAACAGGAGCACTCACTCTAGCCGCGCGAAGCGATCGAACGTAGAGATCGCAACATCCTATGGCTTCTTGGAGTGGCTCTGTCTGCGTCAGGTCGAGGTCTGCGAGCACACGCCTCATCTACATGAACGAGCCACGTCATCCATTGGTCCATATCGTAGCGTCAGGTATGTACGACAACCGCGCACGTGCCTCATTGCGTTTGGTGACCACGGGATCGGGAAGCGGGTCACCGTCAGCATCGCTGTGGAGATCGCCCGCGACGGGCAGCGGGGCGTTGGGCAACACCCAGAACGCTTCGTTGAACGCATCAATGGCGGCGGTCATGGCTAAGGAACTATCTCCACTCGGTTCGTCCCTCGACCTCACTATCCACTCCAGGACGCACGGTGAGTTCCTTGGCAGTGTCAATAAAAGCGCGCCGCCCAGGACTCCAAGGCTTCTCACGTGAGTGGGCAGCTGCGAGACCTTTGGAGCTCGTCATCGTGTCTCAGGTGAAGCCGTGTAGCCATGTTCAAAAATATCAGCTCTCTTTTGTGACATAAGATGTAAAATGTCACTATTTGGGTGTCTCGGTAATTACAATCTGTCAAATCCAAACACGACGTAAAAATCTACATGCTCTGTGTGATCCTCCAAAAACCGGTTGAAGGCGCGTGTCTATGTGGATCCGCACGCTCGAAGGGGGGGAGCTCCGTCGGCTCCGGGTGAGGTGAGGTGAGGTGACCGATCGATCACTGCTGAATCAGCCCCCAGTTATTACGATCCTCTTCTTACCAACGACCATGCTCGCTCTCCGCCGCGCCGCCGCGACCGCCCAGAAGCGCGTCGCCATCGCTACGCCCTTCCAGACCGCGTCCATGTCGGCCGACCGCTTCTCCGAGAAGGAGCGCGCCGCCGAGGCCGCCTTCTTCAAGTACGCTTACCGTGTGATTGTGGGGAGGGATCATCTGAGGAACTCACGTGTGTGTTGGTGTGCAGCAAGGAGGATGAGAAGGCGCTGCGCAAGCTTCTGAAGAAGCTCAAGGGCCAGGCCGACCAGAACGACACCAAGGGCCTCAAGTCCCACGTCGAGTACGACAAGAAGGGCCTCGAGAAGGTGCCCGGCCTCAACCTGACGCCCGAGCAGGTCGAGGCGCTTCTCAAGTGGAAGCACGAGCACTAGGTGTTTCCTGGCTTCCTGTGAAGATGCCGTGACCCCCGCCGTATGAGATGCGGCTCATGGACCACCTATGGCTCATACTCGGCCGGTCTATGCTCCCCAAATTGTTGCAGGGCCACAGCATCCGAACACGTGCCCGTGGAAACCTGCGATACAAGAAAGAACGAAACAAAAAGACAACGTATTGGACAAATGTGACACTATCCGTGAGCATGAAGGGATTGGTATTTGCGAGGTGATGATGTCGTGGGTGGGTATGGCGCTTCCGTTAACTCTCCATTTCGAGGATCTGGGCCTGCACCTGTGGGAATAAAAGGATGTGCGTCAGTTCACAGTTGAGACGGCAGCGACGAAGTAGCAAGTCACGAACCTTGTCGAGCTCGGCGGCGACCTCGTTGCGTTGCGCCTGCGCAGTGTCCATCATCTGCTGGATGCGGTTCTGTAGAATTACAAGCGAAAACACGGCGCCACAGCGTGAGTCTCCCGAGTCAACCAAGCCTCGTGAATCCGCCGTGGTTCGTACCTTCATGATAATGTTTGAGTTGGCCTGCACTTTCATAGCGTAGTCACTGATCGAGCGGTCAGCATCGCGCAGCGATTTTTGCAAGCGGTCGCGCGTCGCGATAAGTTGGTGGTACGCTGGGTCTTCCAGGTATGACTTGGACTTCTTGGCCTCGGCCGGTGGCGGCGCCGGTGCCTTTTCCTCCATGTCGCGTAGCAAATCGTCTTCAAAATCATCGACTTCCTTGTCGTCATCCGGGTCTGCGGGTGACATGCCTGGACTCGGCGTCGGTGCAAGCGACCGCTGCGCCGACTCCAGCCCGCCTTGCGACTCGCCCTCCGAGCCAATGTCGGTCGCAATGGGCGTGTTGATCGCCGAGAATGCGTCGCCTGCACTGCCACCGGCGTGCCCCATCGCACTTTTACCACCTTTCGCTGACGCCTCAGAGGATAGATCCAAGTATTCAGGGTGTTTCCGAACCAGCTCGAGCTCGTCGGTAAATGTGACACCGTTCGGGTGGTCGTCGTCGACCATCCACTCACAGAAATCCACGAGTTCTTCGTCTGCAGCACAGGCGTTCACGAGTTGTAAGGGGCTTTATATCAACCCATCATGTGACCACCGCATCACATAGCGTAACGTACGAACTTCCTCGTACGGCCCGCCCTGAATCATCTTGACCAGGTCCTCTTCCACGCGCGCGACCTCTGGCTTCTACCGCCGCCACGAACATCGATCCCACGTGAGCACCATTTTACGCTTAGCCAATCCAATGTCCGAAAACGCACAGGGAAGGGTGTATACCGCCGCGTCTTGGCGTACTTGCGCTTGACGACGCTCGTGTTGGGCGGCGTGATACCATGCGGCAGCTCCTCGAGCTGCTCGAGCTGCTGCCGCTCATCCTCCTTCTCCGTGACCACAAAGATCTACAGTACACGCTGATCGGGTGAGGTACTTCAGCCCCTCCAGAATAAGCCACGTCAAAACGTACTTGGCCGATCTCGCCGCTCTTGTACAGGAAACTGTCGTCGTACGTCTTGTGGGTCTCGAGGATCGTCGGCAGTTGCGCTACCCTCACCACACACGTGCACTATTAGTACACCTGCAACTCTATCGCGCCATCGAGCCCAGGCGGAGCGACGTACCGATCTTGGCTGCGTACTCCTTGCCGTTGATGAGGAACTTGAAATGCTTGTTGTCCGCTGGCATCGGGCGGGGACGCTCGTTAGACGCCGTACGTCCGACCCCATCAGTCTAAAGCGGGTCCATTACCTTCCGAGATCATCTCCACTTTCTTGCCTTCGTTCGCGCTCACGGACGCGCGCAGCTCCTGCGCGAGCCGCTTCGGCAGCTGCAGCAAGAACTGCTCCATGTTGCCGCTTTTGTTCTTCTTTGGGAGGGCGACGAACACACGGGTCCCGCCAAAGTTAACTCGAGGGGGTACAGCTACTGGACAAGGGTTGCGCCTTTTTTCGTAAAAAAAAAAAAAAAAAAAAACGGGCTTAGTCTAGCATGGGTGGGCGTAAAATGGGCCGCGCGGCTCGCGACCCGCCTGTGATGTGGACCCCCAAGTGCTGCTTCTCACCCGAGTTGCCCTCGAGCGAGAGCAGCAGCGTCGGCCGCGTGGCCTCGCGGAGCGCCTTACAGCCGCGCAGTGTGATCTCGTTGTACGACACGTTGAGGAACCGCAGCGCCGCGTGGGCCGCGAGCGACTTGCTCAGCACCGCGACGGCCTGGTCCGACTTGATGCCCATGCAAGTCTGCGACGTGTGAACACTTCATATAAGTATGAAAGCATAAGTCCACGTCCACTGCCGGCCCAACGCACCATCTCGAGGTTTCGCAGTGAACGGTTGTCGCCAATGGCGCGATAGAAGTCGATCACGCCCGGCGGCTCGAGCATGCAGTGGCTCTGTGTGTTGGGTGTGAAAAGGCATCGGTGTTAGTCCCCTCTTTCTCGATCACGCTTTGTCGCTTTTGGAACGAGGAGCCACGTACGACGTCGAGGGTTGTGAGGGTCGCGGTCCCACGCAGCCACTCGGCGAGCGCCACAGCGGCACCCGAGCCGTGGAAACAGTCCTGGAACAGCGCGGTCTCGAGCGTCGGGTGGGTGCGCAGCGCACCGAGCAGCGCGGCGCCCGTGGCCTCGTTTGCCACGCGGTTCTCACTGTAGTTGAAATAGCGTAGTGCACGGTTACCCTTGAGCCCAACGGCGATGCTCTGGTGGTCGAGGTCGCTAAAGCTATTGGACGAGAGGTCGACCCGCGTGAGCGTGGCATTCTCGGCGAGAACGTGGCGCAGGTACTGCGCCGCGTCGTGTGCGATCCCTGTGTTGCCCAGCAGGAGCGTCGTGAGCGTCGTGTTGTAGGTCTCGTCGCCCTGCGTGAACGAGCCGGCACCACCGATGCCCCGCATCGCCAGCGCGACGGGCCGAGCCGCCGCCATGGCAGCCATAGGTGCGGCTGTCGCGACTGTGCGGCGACGGACCGCAGTCTTGAGCTGTTCCTCGACGGTTGTCGGCTTCTCCGCGAGTGCTGCCACGAGCTCGGCGCCTTTGCGGTCGCCAACGTCGTTGTGCGTGAGCCGCAGTTCTTGTAACACGCGGTTCGTGCGGAGTGCGCGTCCAAGCCATGGCGAGACCCCATCTCGACCGATACGGTTGTGCATGAGGTCGAGAATCCGAAGCGAGCGGTGCTCAGCCAGCGCCGTGGCGAGCAGCGTCGAGCCAAGGGTGCCTACCTCATTGTAGCTCAAGTTGAGTTCTTGGAGTACGCCGTTGTGAAGCAGCGCATCTGCGAGCAGCGCGATGGCGCTGTCTTGCAACTGGTTACCGCTTAGAGACAGCACCGTGAGGAAGCCCTACAAGAGTTTATGTTAGTGGCGGGGAAGCCAAGCACAAGCAGCGCGCGCAACGCACTCACGTTGCTGGAGAGGCCTTTGCAGGCGCGCACCATATCGGTGTGGTCGAGGAAGCAACCACGCAAGTCCACGCGCCGCGGCTGATTCATCGTCGAGCCCGCGCTCCGAGGCTGTCGATCAACAGGATCACACCCGTCTCCCACTGTTCCGCCATCTTCTTCGGAGCTCCCGGGGGTTTCCGGCAGCAGCGAGACGTCCGTGTAGTTGCCCTACAAAAAATTTAAATGAGGCTCGTGCCCACAAATCGATACTACTTGATGGAACGTACTGCTGCGTCCAACGCGATCGTACTGCCCTGGTCACGAAAGTGTACGTCAGCATTAAGCGTTTCACAAATATCAGTGGCACCAGTAGCTCACCGTCAAGTAGGCTGTGGCGCCTTGGTTGCGTGTCGAGTCGGCAGGCCCGCACACCAGCACGCCGTCGGCAGCGCGCACAAGCATGAGACGCACCTGCGTCTCCTCCAAGAAACAGAGCCAATTACGACCCGACTAACTAATTACCAAGAAACTCGTGCCTATCACCTCGCCAAACGCCATGTGGATCGGCGTCTTGATGGGCATGTTGGTGGCCCATTGTCGCGCCGTGGCATCCCAGAACACCAGGTCTCGCGCGGCCAACACGGCCAGCGCCTCCTCCACCGCTGTTGGGTCACGCAGGACAAACGTCAGCGTCGTAGAAAAGACACCCACACCGCAAAATAAGGCACCTTCGCGCATGTCATCCCGCATCGAGTCAGCCATTGTCCGCAGCGCCGGCAAGACGCGGAGGTCCGAATTGTGAAAGGACACACCTGTGGCTGTGAAGTCCCGCGATTGAGTGACTCATGCCGACATGGGTACGCAAAATGACACTGATCGGATTTTCAAACCAAGTGGAAACCAATAGACGTGGTGTCTATACACCGCGCTTGACTAGTACGAATCACCACGCATCGCCGCGACGGCGCTAGCGAGCCTGGGAGATTCACGACCACAAAACTAGACGTCCGTGCACTGTCGCGAGAGGCCGATGGATTCGTTCAAGGACGGATCGAACCTACTCGTGCTGCAGTGGCTACCACGCCGAGATCCCGAGACCGCGACGCACTGGAACAACATGGGCCGGCCACGCGTTCAAGCCGCTCTTACTACTCACTCGGCTGCGCCACGCTGTGGGCGATTCGACGCTCCTCGTGCTGCAGTGCCGGCACATATTTGGGCTGAGACGTGTCTGTCGCCGTAGACGCGGGCATCGAACCGCACTCGGCATCTCCGCGCGTAAGGTCTGATACCAATCGAACGAAAGTGACGACGCCCATCATACCACGTGATGCCGTACAAGGGCAGTGACCTGGTACGCGTCAGCACACGCGTGTTCACGGTTCGCTCCGAGACGCTGTGGGGCCGATCGCGTTGCTGGAAGAGCACGGCTCGGGCCCGTGTTTTGAGTTCGACCAGCGCCAGAGTGCACAGGAGGAGGAAAGCAGTATCAGTGGGGACAGGAGCCGGCGAGTGTTTGCGTGCCTCCGCCGCCGCCACCGTCTTTTTTGTTCCTTGGACGCGATCGTGGTCATCTACGTGGTGTACGGCGGCGCCAGTTGCGTCGACACCTCAGCGTCCTTGTCGAGATGGTCTCTACACAGTGCGTCCACGACCAACGACATCGATGAAGCGGCAGCGGGCGCCTCGACAGCGGCGACCGCGGCCGCGGCGAGCCCGTCCTTTTTCGGGAGGAGGGGAGGAGGCACTCGTTTTAGTGACATTGAACAGTGGCTCATACAAAGAGTTAGTGAAAAATGTACCCATTCATGTCTCACTCATGGCTACACCCGAGAAGCTCCGAACCGAACATGGCTCCCCGGTTTCGTTCTCATTCTCCAATTTGCCGGCTACCCCACACGTCCAAGACCAAGGGCAAGACCACGTATGTAGCGCCCACCCCTCGGATCTTGGACGTCGGCCGCGGAGAATCAGGGAGCGTCCGCCCTTCTGGTTGCGGTTCTCCCACCTTCCCTGCATATCTGCATATCTGGGAGCGTATGCCCTTTCTGGTCGCATTCCTCCCGCCCCTGCATATCCCCCTGCTTTTATGGGAGTGTATGCCCTATGGTCGCATTCCTCCCACCCCGTCTGGAG
>JAADVT010000280.1:0-34404 GCA_023335895.1 Pythium rishiriense
CACGAGTCAAAGGAGAAACCAAGAGCACATAGATTCCACCAAATTCACATCGATCGACTGCTGAGATCAGATCTCACAAGATCATTCCTAAAATAGTGGTTTACCTCCTTTTGAACAGTGCTTCCTTCGCTTCATCTACTATTCCAAGTGAATATGATTACGTTCCTCCCCCTTGAAGAAAACGTCGAGCTCCCACAAGACGACAATGGGGAAGCCCGAGGATCTCCCACTGCTGGCGTCGGGTGCCGTGGCCGGCGCAGCGCCGGCGCGGCGCATCGGGACGGCCGCGCGTGTGCCGGCTCGTCTGCTGGGCGTCGCGCTGGTTGCCGGCTCGGCGTTCACGTTCAGCCTGCTGTCGACGCTCATCAAGGTGGCGTCGGCGTCCATGCCGTCGATGGAGACCGTCTTCTGGCGTTCGTTCGTCGCCTGGGCGCTCAACTTCGTACGTGTGACGCCCATGGATCTGTACTTCATGGCTTAAGTCTCACCTATCGGTACGCGGTTCCATGTAGGCGGCGATCCAGTACTACCAGGTCAGCCTCCACGTGCCGCGCGCGTTCTGGCGCCCGCTCGCCGTGCGGTGTCTCGTCGGCACGTGCGCCATGTCGTTTGGATTCTTCGCGATCCAGCAAATGGTGCTCGCCGACGCCAGCGTGCTGTTGTTTACGAGCCCGATCTGGACGTTTTTCCTGGTGCGCCGGTCGCCAAGCCTCGAGGACAGCGTGACTGAGTGGACTCATATGGATATCTCGATGACAACTTGTAGGGCGCGCTCGTGCTCCACGAGCGCATCGATACTGTGAGCTTTGGCTTTGCGCTGCTGTCGTTCGTGGGCGTGGTCTTTGTCGCGCGACCGCCGTTCATCTTTGGCCGCGCGCCCAGTGAGACCAAGACCAGCTCGACGGTCGCGATCGTGTGCGCGCTGCTGAGTTCGCTTGCGCGGTCGGTCGTGTACGTGAGCATGCGCAGGCTCCAGCAGCTCCACTTCATGGTCGTGATCCACTACTACCTGCTCACAACGACCATCATCTCGGCCTTCTCGCTTCTCATTATCGAAAATGTACGTCGGAAGCTCCATCGCGCAAACAGTGCAAACCCCTCACGAAAGACTTTCGCTTCTTTTTTTCCCATAGAATTTTGTGACGCAGTTACCGACCGTCGTGTGGCTTGCTGTGCTTGGCGCCGGTGGCTTGGGATTCGTTGGACAGCTGCTACTGACGCGTGGTTTCCAGCTCGAAAAGGCCGGCATTGCCTCGGTCATGCGCAACCTCGACGTCGTGTTCGTCTTCGTGTGGGACCTCACACTGCTCCACGAGAGCATCAGTCCGTGGAGCATCGCTGGTGCTTTGCTGATCTGTGGCTGCGCGATCATGATCGCCCGCCGCCGACTCAAGACGTAGTCGTGAGCCATCATCGCGGTCCTGATTCGCAAAAAGGTTCAAATGACACATCAATTTTCTAGTTTGAATCCCACGTCGCACACCTCATTCAAACACTGGAAAGTAGGACATTTCGTCGGTGTGTGTTGAGCTAACTGTGAGTCAACGGTGTCTCCTTCGGGATCGGCCGGTTAGGTTGCCAGAGACAGAGAGAAAAGTGATCGCGGAGACCATCAACTGTCCTTACCAAAATCCCATCACAGCCAATCAACAAGCTGCATTCCTAGACAGTACAACCACATCCGCCAATTAGAGCTCACTTTATGCGAAAGTCCACTCATGCGCAACAAACTGGAAGAAGTCCCCGTTGTGTGTGAACAGCTCGCAGAAAAGAACAGGAACGACCCCACCCACCGAGAGAAACGACAGAGAGGTCAACGACTCCATCGCATCAGCCTGTGACCCATCACTAGACCGTCACTAAAGCAAACGCGAGAGACCTTCCGACCGTCGGAACTGGATGCCGCGTCGTGCAAGTCCACGCGCGCCGCTTCCGCGTCGCCTTCAGTCGGTGCCATTTAGAGACTTTTCGACTGGAGCGCATCTGACAGCGCTCGACTCGCCTCCCGTGTTGCTCCTGCCCGTGCGACTTCCTGTCCCGATGGACTTCGACCTCTCGACCGTTGGCAAGCCGACGGAAGTCGACTCGGTCGACAGCTTGAACGCGCTGGAGAGCGGCGACGATGGCTCGATGAGCGATGTCGAGGTCGAGGAAGACCAAGAGGCGTTCTATGCGGTCTTCCCGCACGCACCAAATCTCGCTAAGCAGCACGTACTTCGGCCACTCGTCGATGCGCTGCGTGGTCTGCTCGCACGCCCGCAGCATCTCTTCGTCGCGCTCTTACGAGACCGGAGCGACGCCGCCGAAGACTTGGACACGCTGGAGCAAAAGGTCCGCGAATACACGCAGAAGCAGCTCAAGGAAGCGATTGAAGGTGGTGACTGGAAGCGTCTCAAAGACTTTCTCGAGAGCGGTTCCTGCGATGACGACAGCTGGACTTCGCAGCAGCTTAAGCAGCAAGTCGACGAGATGATGGTCAAGCTCGCACTCTACTATACGCACTTGTGGACTTACACCTGTATGGGCGCCGCGAGCAGTGTCTTCCGAGTCGAGTCGACGGTCTCGACTCTGCATGCGGAGTGGATAGCCAAGATGTCGGCGCCGCCGCCCAGTATCCCAGACATCGTCCCTACAAACCGAGCGGCGATCAAGTTGCCAGCTCCAGAAGAGACGTCGATGTACCGCCCGCTCCGTCTACGTAGTCAAACTGCTGCTGCGGCGCGAGCTGCTCGCGCGACGGCGACCGACGAAACGCCAAGCCGATCTGATGCTGCTAAAGCCGACACCGACATGGAGCCGGCCGTAGAAGACGCTACCAAAGCTGCGGCTTATCGCCGTGCACGATTGGCGCGCAAGTCGAACGAGTTCTTGATTGCGTGGTTTCTCCACCACAAGACTAATCCGTACCCGTCGCAGACCGAGCGCACACAGATAGCCAAGAAGACCGGCCTCACTGAGCAGCAAGTGCGCAACTGGTTCGCCAACATGCGCAAGCGCCACTGGAAACCAAAAGCCGGTACAAAGACCAAGAAGCCTCGCTGCCTGCTGGATACGCTGCTGCGCAAGAGCGAGCCCATGAACGCGTGAGGTAAGCTCAGCTTGACGCGCACAACGTGGTGCTCTTACCCTTGACCACTTTCACGGAAAAGAAGCAATAATATACGCTCATTAGTGAATGGCAAATCAGGCGATACCTTTTGTTGTGTATACGAAGTAACATCTTCTCCAAGCTCGCTCTCTCGGCGCTGCAGGCAAGCATCGCTCCATATCTTGACGGACAGGCTTGCAGTGTTCGAACGAATTTATCTCTTCTTCGTGGTCTTGTTGAACTTGGCACTCTTGGTCTCCGACACGCTTGCCGAAGCAGCCGAAGACGTCGCGAACGACGCGGTCTTCTTCTCCGGCTTCGGAATCGGTTCGCCGAGGAGGCGCTTCTCGGCGTGCTCAAGCGTCCACTCGTGCTGGTGGAGTGTGAGGCTCACACGCTCCTGCTTGTACACCTTGGGGGCGTCAAAACCGACGTTCGGACCGGCGCCCATGCCCATCTGCATCTGCATGGCCTTGGCGTCTTCGTTGCCTGTGGCAAACACCACCAAACGATGTGTGAGGAGTTATGCGGGAGAATCTGCATTTTTTCACTACACTGGGAACATACCAGTCTTCTCGCCGAGAATGAGCGTGAGGAAGCCGCTCATACCGAACATGACGAGGAAGTACCACGAGACAGAGGATACGTACGACACGTCCAGGGTGCTATTCATCAAACAGGCACGCGACAGTCGTCAGTGAGACCGATCGTCAGACACAGTGACAAGCTCAGATCGTACCTGAGCTCAATGCCACGTTGAAGCATGAGCTTGAACTTTTGCGTCAGCGAGAACGGCACCTTGACTGCGAGCATCAACAGGTGGAGCGACGTTTGTCAGTCACTGCAACCGAGTTAGGCAGAAGAAGAAAACAAAATCGTACCGAGCACGAAGCCGCCGAAAAAGTAGCTCATGAGGCCCATCATGATAAAGTTGGAGCCCATGAACGTCATGTTGCCCTTCATCATCTCGATCATGCTGTTGGGGTTCATCATCTGGTGCATGGCCTCGTTCTTGACCTTTTCGCGGAGCGCGCCGCGCATGCCGTGCTTCTTCTGCGACGCCGTAAAGTAGTGCTGCACACAACATGCTGGTGAGTAAGATCCACAAACATCTCTCCCCCTCCCCATCCACAATGGGGAATTAAAAAAAACGTACGCGGCGCATCGCAAACGCGTCGGCGTTCACGAACTTGGAGTTGACGCGCGCGATCTGCGCGCGCTTGACCGTGTTCCTACCCACACACACAACAAGAGTGAGTGTCGGTGGGGGGAATTTCCTCTGTTGGTTGTATTCCCCCGTCGTGGTCGCGGTGCGTCGTACATGGGGCGCAGCTCGTCGATGGCGGCGATCTTCTCGGTCTTGAGCAGCTGCGTGACGTAGTGGCGCATGCTCGAGGAGCAGCCGATGATCAGCATCATGGGCAGCACGACCCAATCGCGGATGCTCGGGTCCAGGATGATCTCCACCATCTTCTTTGCTCTCTCTCTCTCTCTCTTCCGGGGGGCACGCTTCCAACACACGGGGGAAAGATGGCGTTCGAGGAGGGACAAACCAAACCAACACGCCCCCCACACTGTCCAACGTAACATGTTAGCAACAGTTGCACAGCACCAAACATTTGTGATACGAACAGGTTTGATAGAACACTTTTTGGCCAATCAGCGATAGTTTGAAGTTGATGAGCCGCCTCTCTCTCACAGAACAAACCACACCAGGATGAGGAGATCCGACGTGATGTATGCGCCTCTGGACGACGACAGCGAAGCGGCCGCGCACAAGACGCGCCAACGCTGGGCCGCTCTAGTCGTGAAGCGGTTGGCCGTGGCAGTGGCAGTGGCCGTAGCGTGTGGCGTCGGATTCGTGGCGACCACGGGGCCGTTCTCACTGGAGCCGTCGCTCGTACTGGAGCCTAGCACGAGCGCGGTCGAGGACGGCGGTGATCTGGTCGTGCGCTGGCGCGGGGGCGAGCACCTCACAAACAAGGACTATCTCACGTTGAGCTGCGGTCCGACGAGCGGTCCGGATGACTTTTTGCAGCGCAAGAACGTCACGGATAGGGACGCAGCGCCCGACTCGGTGCGGTTCTCAGGTACGCCGTGTGGAGACGGGGAAGAGCGTGCGCTCCATGTCATTCTCATGGTCTGGCTGGTGTTTCTAGGGCTCTACATGCTTCGCTGTAATTACAGCGTCGAGTACTTCCGGCACAGTCCGCAGACCGGATCGTTCCACTCGATCGCAACGATCACGGTCGGCATGCGCGAGTCTTTTGGTGCACCCAAACACGGCCATATCGCGCTGACGACAGAAGAGGATGCCATGGCCGTGATGTTCACGTCCGCGTCGAACCGGACACCAGAAGTCCAGTACGGAACACACATAGATGCATTGGATCTCCACGCCACCGGCACCTCTTCAACCTACACCGCAGCGGACATGTCGGTCAAACTGCAAAGCCAAGTGTACGCGTTTGCTTTTTCTAACTTATACTCATGGCTTTGAGTACATGCGTGGGTAGGTGTCAGGCTCCAGCGAATGTGACAGCTCAAAAGCTCTTTCGCGACCCTGGCATCATGCATACTGTTGTTCTGAGAAGTCTCCATCATAACCAAGTGTACTACTACCGATACGGTAACGACGTCGATGGTTGGAGCAGCGTTGCGCAATTCCGTTCACGCCCTTCGAAGGGATCGAAACACGCCAGATTCATCGCTTATGCTGACATGGGTGTGGATCCGGCGCCTGCGGCATCATCAACGGCGATGCGGGTGTTTGAAGACGTTGTCGGTAATGGTTTCGACTCGTTCCTTCTCCATTTTGGCGACATCAGGTAATCTGTGTGGTCACTGCTGAATTGAATGTTGGGGGACTCACTGTGTCGACTATATTGGTTTCCAGCTATGCCAGGGGTGAAGGAACTGTGTGGGATACGTTTTTCACTATTATCGAGCCGTATGCGACGCGTGTGTAAGTTTCGTTCAGGTACTGCATGCCGTTTATGCCTCAACTGATGGTTAGCGCACTGTCCCAAGGCCATACATGGTGAGCGTTGGCAACCGTGAGTACGCTGAGTACGATCAGTCTGTATTTTATGAGAACTGAATAGTTCTGTTACTGTAAAAGACGAAGCCGACTATACGAATGGAGGAGAACGTGACCCCAGCGGCGACACTGGAGCATCAGGTGGCGGTTTTCATCCCTATTGGGGAAACTACGGCGAAGATTCGCTTGGAGAATGTTCGGTCCCAATGGTCCATCGCTGGCATGGTAAACGGTATTGTGGTCATAACTATGAGATTGTCAAGGGGTGCTAACCATGTTGTCGTTGCTGATACTTAGTTCCGACGACGGGAAACTCTTTGTTCTGGTACAGCTTTGAATACGGCGGCATCCATGTGATACAGTTATCTTCTGAGCATAACTGGACACGCGGGTCGAGCCAACACGAGTGGCTTACGAAGGATCTTGCGAGTGTGAACCGAACCGAGACCCCGTGGGTGGTTGTGACAGCGCATCGCATGATGTACTCGACCCAGATCGGGCTGGAGAAGGACATGCGCGTCGGCGATCACTTTCGAGAAGAAGTAGAAGACCTGCTCATGGAGCACAACGTCAACCTTGTGCTGGCAGGCCACCAGCACTCGTACGAGCGCAGCTGCGCGGTGTTCCGTGGCGAGTGCGTGGAAGACGGCAAGTCGGCACCCATGCATATTGTCGTCGGCTCAGCGGGCTTTGACCTCGCAACACAAGGTTTCTCGAACAAGTACGGAAACTGGAGTCTCGTGCACGCGGACGAGTACGGCCATTTGCGCGTAACGACGACAGCCGAGGCGATGCATCTGGAGTTTGTGCTCAACCGGAACGGCGACGTCATGGACCGTGCCACGTTGATGTCATACCACAAGTGACCGGCCGTGCTCAAGAATCTTGAGCACGGAGCAAAATCGCTCCATCTCAACTGTAGCCATGTATGTGGACCACGCCAACAACCACGTGTCGGAGAGCGCACATCCATGGTTCCACGCGAGGTTTTATTGTCAAATATGAGGTTTTATCTTTTTGTTCTGGTGGTTCAAGTTGTCAGGTCTGCACAACCTTGGTGGTCCACTCGGAAATCCATCGAAAGCTCCGGAACCGCGCTCTTGATCTCGCTCATCATGGACGTCATTCGCAAGTACCTGAAGGTGCGTAGCCGCCGTCCCGCGCCTCCGCAATAGATACTATAAGATAGTACAGACCTCGCTGACCCGGTTGGTGTGTTTGGTTGGATGGTTGCACGGCGGAAATCACGACAGGTCCAGCTGCCCAAGTACCTCAAGGGCCTGCCCCTGCCGCGCACGTTTGCGGGCTTCCTCAAGCTCAAGCAGGACGAATGGATCTACCTCGCGCCATTACTCATCACCATCGGCGTGCTGCTGTTCTCGCTCTTCTCGGGCGGCGGCAAGAGCGCCAAGCCCGGCCGCGTGAACCACCACGTCCACCTCGAGAAGGACAAGGTTGCCGATTTCCTGGACGTCAAAGAGATTGAAGAGCTGTGTGAGAAGGGCAAGGGCAAGTGCGTGGTGTGCCGATGCTGGAAGTCCAAGAAGGTGCGGACTCTTGCTGTGTCGCGGGGGCTATGCCTGATGCTGGATTCTTGGTCCTGGTTTCCTCACGTGGTATGTGCTATGTCATTAGTTTCCGATGTGCGACGGCAGCCACATGAAGCACAACAAGGAGACAGGTGCGTTGGGAGATCCTTTGCGATTGGCAGGCATGATAGATGAGAACCCGGAGACTAACCGTGTGGATGGGGTTGGGATGGACCCAGGCGACAACGTCGGACCGCTTATCATCACCAAGAAGGCCTAGGCACATTCAGCGCTGCGCGCTTCTTTGCTTCCGTCGCGATCACACAAAGTCTCTCGTCCATCCATGTTGCACGCGGAGCTCCACTTCGTTTGTGCTGTGCACAAATCCCGCACTCCAATACACGTTCCCCCTTTTCCGGCCGTGAAAGAGACCGTCAAACGGTGCACTCGTGGCGTGGAGAGGATCCGGGAGCCCTTTTATCTCGGATCTGCTCCCTCCCTTTTGTTTGTTGTGATGCCATTTTCCCGCTTGGACCCACAGAGCGAAGATGCCAATGAGATTGTTCTGTGGTGCGCGTCCTCGTCGTGTAACGCATCTTGTTGGCACCCGCCCCACGTTGCCTCCATAATGTTGAAGTTCCCCCAAGCAGGATCAGACCACCTGATCCGAGGAGCAAAACGTGTGCGATGAGCTGAGGCGTGTGCGTGGATACATCACCACCTGCTCTGCAGCACTCGTTTGTCCAGACTTCGGATCGTTCTGGCCGTCTTCGAATAAAGGAATTCCGCACTGTGCGTGATGCACTTGCTGCAACGGCACAATACGGTACGGTAAGTTAATATCTTGAAAGACGAGCGAATGTGTGTTTCGTCTGGACTCATGTCCACACAACATGCTTTCGCCGCGTGTGAGCCTCTCGAACGTGGTACAAACTGACGGGAGCATTCCACGGAGATGGCTCTTGAACTCACGGAGCATGGCTTCAGTGGTCAGCGCCCTCGGCATTCCACATCCTGTTGGCACTGCCGTGGTGGTCCCTCCTCCCTCTCCCGTCTCGTTTCCTGTGTGCACTTTCGCTTTGAAGCTCTCGACCACCCAGGCTTTTTTGGTTCCAGAGCAGAGAAAAGAGGTGGAGCAGCTCACGGCGATGGCACGTGAACGCCCTTCTTACGTGGCGAGTGGAAAGGAACAGAACAACCGTGAACTGGAAATCATGGCAGTCGAATGTCCCCCGCATGACGATCGACTGCCCTCTGTCGACATTGGCCGGATCTGACGATATTGAGACCGTAGAGGACTCGTCATGTGCACATGTCGAAGAGCAATCCAAATATGATAGAGTAAGCACGGGAAATGCTCTAGGTGTGCCGCGGAATTGCCATGTCGCCAGCAGTGGGGAGCGCTGTTCTCATGGCCAGACAGAGGTTTTGGACTGCAGAACGAAATTCCACTTGCTGAACACCCGCTGGAGAGTGCACCCAAAACTCTGGATTGTGCCACAAGAGGGCCATGTTTTGGAAACACGATGCAACTATAGTTTGATTTATCGACGTCTTTGCGTGATGATGGTGTGAGCATCAAGGTTCCAGGTCGAGCGGCTGGCACGATCGCCAGGATTCTCGACCAAAAACGAATAGTAGTTCTGCCACGACCTTCGTCCGCACAGTATAGTACAGTAGTCGAAGGCATTGGCGACAGACCTTCGACATGTAGTTGTGAGCGAGAAACTGAGCAGCACTCGACCAGGTCAACCCGATTCCACACCGCTACCTGCTTTGGCTCGCATCCTTGATGTTCCAGGAGGCAGTTTCCAAGGCTGTCACGCTCATTTTGATGGAGACTGTGCCATATTTGTGAAACCCGGTGCTCGCCCTCATCGTACAGTATGTCTGTGAGGACACAAGGGGTAGGTGAGGTCAGTCGTCTCGTGGCGACATCTGCTGGTGGACCAGCGACGGGCCGCAGATCTCGACGATAATGACGTTAATAAAGTGCATCGGGTTAACTTAAGGCTAAATACACTAACATAACCGCCGTATTTGTGGCTCTTCTCTGGTCGAGACGGAGAGTGAATGACAGGGGAGGGAATCACTCGTGCAAGCGATGCGGGCGACGGGATAGAGTGCGACGCCCGTGCTGCGGGCGCGAAAAGGTTCCAGTTCCTGCATAAACCATGAACATGGACGCCCACACACGCACCGTGACCCGGCGTCAGCGTGGTCCCGCTTCTTCCTGTTTTCCGTGACGCCACCGTCCGTCTCCCCCGTTCTCACTCGCCCATCTTCGTCGTCGGCGCCAGAACCAGCAGCCGCCGCGGAAACCGCCTGGACGCAGCGTCGCGTCGGCGGCCTCGGTCTAACCCGCGCGCGCGGCAGTGATTGATTTTCGTCTCCGCGGGTCTAAAGCACCACCACTTCCCCCACCGCTTCCTCCGCGGCTCCACCTCGGTGGGCGTCCACGTGTCCCAGCCCACTTGACCCAGTCAACCGGTGTTACCTACGCCTTTCCCCCGTCTCGCTACCGCGCGCGAGATTCCCGCCGAGTCGCCCAGACGCTCGGGTGTTACTGCTGGGTGTGCTTGGGCCACCAACAGTCAAACGTCTAACCGGACCAACGCAACGTGTTGCGCCACAACGCGCCGACGGAACCAACGCGTCGCGGCGTCGTCTCCGCCCAAGATCGGGCTCGGTGATCCCCCCCCGGCGCTCTCCATTCCTCGTTCTTCCTACGTCCATCGACCATGGCGTCCCAGCGCTTCGCGTTCCCCGTGCCCGAGCGCGCGCTGCCGCGGATCCGGATCTCCCCGGAACAGCACGAGGAGCTCCGCGCGTTCGCCGTGCGCGCGGCCCACGACGTGCTCCGCGAGGGCCCGACGTGGGGCCGCTCCAACGTCCGCGCGGCCCGCGAGCGCGGCTGGAAGGTCTCGCAGCGCTCGCCCGACGTGTGCTTCATGATGAAGACCACGACCACGTCCAAGCCCGTCAAGCCCGCCAAGACGCCGGTGTCGGGCGCCTATAACACGGTCGCGTCGAGCCAGTCCGTGTCCTCGGACGAGTCGCCGCTCGCGAGCCAGACGCCGTCGACGGCCAAGCGCACGGGCGGCGGCGCCGGCGGCCGCGCGTTCATGGGCTCGGTGCGGCTCGCCGGGTACAACCTCGACGACGTCGTCTCGTCGATCCACTGCGAGACCACGCGCGCCGTGCGGCAGCAGCTCTCCAAGAGCTACGGCCAGGCCTACCTCGACTGCTGCGTGCTCCAGACGCTCGAGGGCGCCAAGCCGTTCGACCCGTTCTGGTACCTCGGGCTCAAGTGGACCGCGCTCAAGACGCCGTTCGAGAAGCTCGTCAACTACCGCGAGTTTGTGTACCTCGAGCACTCGGGCACCCACGTGAGCGCCGACGGCCAGCGCATGCTCTACCGGATCATCCAGTCGGTGAGCCTCGACGAGTTTGGCGGCGAGCCGGCCTACTTTGGGCTCACGCGCGCGCACCTCGAGGCCGCGTACGTGTACTGGATGGACGCGCCCTCCGGTGGGCTGCCGTCGCCCGACAGCGGCGTGCTCACCGTGTGCATGAAGGGCCTCGCGCACCCCAAGGGCAAGGTCCCGCTCTGGCTCGTCGAGCGGTACATGAAAAAGTTTTGGAAAGCCGGGTGGTCGCTCAAGGGATCGGACGGCGCGGCCGTGTCCGAGATGGCGCTCGAGGACCCGCACCAGATCACGCTCGACCTCGCGACCGAGTGGGTCGCCGACGCCGACCGCAAGGCCTGCGCACTGTGCCAGAAGAAATTCCGCTTCGGGCGCCGCATGCGCCACCACTGCCGCGCCTGCGGCGAGGTCATCTGCCGGAGCTGCACGCAGTACTTTTTACTCACCTACCCGACCTCAGCGAGCGTCGGCGCGTACCCGTTCCACAGCACCGACTCGACCGCGCGCAAAAAGGCCGCGGCGTTGGACGATGACGACGACCTGCCGGCCACGCTCGGTGGCGACTACACCAACTCGGGCTCGCGCCGGGGGCGCATGCGCGTCGCGAGCGAGAACGACGCAGTCATGGTCGGCAAAGTGTGCCGGCGGTGCGTCGAGATGAAAAAAGTCGCGATCCGCAAGGACTCGTCGCGCGTGTCGTCGTCGGTCAAGAAGCTCCGCGCGTCGCAGCAGCGCAGCGGGCGCCCGGGCCGCGCGCTGTCGTGGGAAACCAACCACACGGGCACCGGCCGCAAGCCGCAGCCCATCCACGAGCACGACGACGAACACGACGAGCACGAGCTGCCCATCATGGCCCACGACGACGAGTCGGACGCCGAGTTTTTCATCCCCGAGACCCCCGGCCCGAACGCCAACTACCAAAACTACTACCAGCACAACCAGCAGCACCGGCATCCGACGCACCACCACCACGAGGACCACGACGATACGGCCAGCGAGTTTAGCATCGGCGACTTTGAGTCGTCCAACGCCTTCAAGCCGTACGCGACACTCGACTTCAAGGGCACAGCCGCGAACGCCCACCACCACCACGCGCAGCACGGCGCCATCAACGAGGATCAGACCGGCACTTCCGTGCCCGAGTCGCAGTTCTCGCAGTCGGGCTTCTCTGTGGGGTTCCACGCGCACGACGACAGCGACGATGACGACGACGGGGTCGTCGACTACCACTCGGATCCGGAGCACGAGCCGGCGCCGCGCCACCCGCAGCTTGGCCACGTCTCGCAGTTCACGGTCGAAGAAGAGGAGCGCTTCACATCGTCGCAGCCGACCCACCGGCAGACGCAGACCCAGGCCAAGCCGCCGCCGCCGCCGCCCGTCGCGCAGAACTTTGTGCTCACGGCTGCCGCGCTCAACGCCGACCGGTTCAAGCAGGACGCGCGGCTGCGGCTCGAGGACCTGCTGGCCGACACGGACGACGAAGGCGAGCAGGACTACTCGACGTCGCCACCCATGCGGCCGAGCGCGCTCGACATCCGCGAGATGCGCCCGCAGCCCAACCTCGTGCGCACGACCAGCGCGCCGGTCATGACGAGGGAACGCATGGCGCCGCCGCCACCGCCACCAATGCCTCCGGCCACGGTGCAGCGCGCACCTATGGAGGACTCGCTGTCGGGACTCCACGTCGGCCGGTACCACGTCTCGGCCGCGCGCGGCCGCGAGAGCAACCTGTCGTCGATCTCATTCTCGTCTTTTGACGCTGACATGCTGATCGACGCGTCGGCGTTCGACGTCGACGACCCGCGCATGAGCTCGGCGTTCGACGAGATTGGCGAGGGCGAGGATGAGGACGCTCTGTACGCGCGTATCCAGAAGATCCAGGACGAAGTGATGCGCCGGCAACTGTTGGCATCCTCGGCGTCCTCGGTCGCGTCGTCGCTGTCTTCCTCGATGGGCCCCACGATCCGCTTCAACCGCCCCGGCCGCGCGCCGTCGACCGGAATCGGTGCCAACAACGGCACCTCGCTCAGCGAGGCCTCAACGATCTCGTCGAACGAGTCGTTCGGCTCGATGCCCACGGACGTGGCCGCGATCACGGCGGCTCCGGCCCAGAAGAACGCGCACAAGGCCGCGCAGCTCCAGGTCGAGAGCGCGATCGCCGACCAGGCGCAGCTGCTGTACCGCATCCAACTGGAACGCGAGCGCTCGACGACGGCGTCCACACCCGCCGCCACGGGCGTGCACCTGTTCTAGGGGAGGGAGAAACCATAGTATGTAGTCGATAGTTGTTAAAAGCGTCGGGCGCCGCCCTTGTCTTTCGTTCAGGTGAAAACGAAGGATAACGGGGAGCTCGCGAGAATTATAAACGCAAGTTGTATAGTTTCCGTGGTGTTTCTGAGCGTCGACTTCACGCAAAGGGAAAGGATCTCCCCGCATCAAGCTGGTGCGCATCCAAGAGAGTGAGAGCAGGAGACGGCGATGGTAAGAACGCCTGAGACAGACGAGAAGTTGATCGCCTGCAGACGAGCATGTGACGAGGCGGAGGCTCGGGAAAGTTCCATCAATCTTTGACCTGTGGAGCTGGTCGTACATTATCGACCCATGCACGAGGTTCAATACAGACAGACGCCACGGCTACACTCTTGAAGAGAGATCATAAAGCTCCGCGAGGCAAGCCAAGAGTATCGAGCATGAACGACAAAGATTTTTCTTCGATTAAATAAGTGTCTCGACGCCAACCACATCACACAAACCCGGCGGTGCCCTGCTGCCTGGCGACCGTCGAGCGCGCGTACCGCGGCGGCGACGGCAAGTCGAACGAGCTGCCCTCCGCGATCGAGTACACTTCGTCGTCCGTGTCGTACTCGGCCGAGACGGCCGTGTAGGCCGACGACGACAGCGACGCGTCGGTCATGCGCACGCTGCTGCTCGCGGGCTTCCACTGGCTACCACGCGACGAGCCCGGGAACTGTTGGTGCTGCTGCTGCATGAGAAACTGCTGCTGGGCCTGGAGCTGCATCTGCTGCTGGAACTGCGCGTAGGCCTCGCGCTGGAGGTGCTCGCGCTTCATGCGCTCGATCTGGATGTTGCGCAGCAGCATCTCCTGCTCGGCGATCGACTGCTCCATGCGCGTGAGCGCCTCGGCCGTGTCGGGGGCCACGACGGGCGGGGCGGCCATGTTGCGGTGCCGGTCCTTGGCGAGGTGGCGCTCCTTGAGCTGCCGCAGGCGATCCACGGTGCCCGTCGGCTTGTGCGCGCCGTGGATCTCGTCCACGAGCTCACGGGACGGCAGCGGTGCGTCCTCAAAGTTGAGCTGCTCCATCTGCGAGAGCAGCGTGACCCCGGCAGGCTCCGACTGCTTGTTGCGCTGCGACAGCGGCGCGTCGTCCTCGGTGGGCTTGGCGTCGTTGCGGTGCGCACGCACGAGGCAGACACACTTGAGGCAAAACTTTTCGTCGATCACGGCGCTCGGGTGCTCGGCGTTGCGCTTCTCGTGCCACGGAAGACACAGCGTGAACTGGATCACGCACCGCGAGCACATGACCTGTCCGCAGCAGCGGCAGCTCGCGTGGGTCTTTTTGCGCAAGCCCGAGGCAAACGTCTTGAGGCACGCCGTGCAGTGCTTGTGCGCCTCGGTGCGCTTGGCCTCGGCCACTTTGTCGGCGAACGCCTCGGTCGAGAGCACGCGGCCGTGCTTCATAAAGTGCTTGACGTCGGCGCAGTTGTCGAGGTTCACGATGGTCGGCGCAAAGTGCGTGAGAAACGTCTTGCCCATCCAGCTCGTGGCGCTGCCGCTCGGGTCAAGCCAGCCCTCGGCAAAGACCTGGACCGCGCGCGCGGTCGGGTCGTACCGGTACAGGTACGTACAGGCCATGGCGCCGCGCACGAGATCGTACTCGCGCTCGGCGAGCACCGAGACGCGGTCCGAGTCCACGGGCAGCACGACTTTCATGAGCATTTTCTCGCCGCTCTGCGCGACGATCGTGCGCGCGTACTCGACCACGGCGTAGTCGCGCGACGACACAAACTTGTCGGCCGGCGACACGCACGCGAGCCACTTGATGCCGAAAAAGTAGAACGGGTCGTCGGCGCGCTGGCGCTCAAACACTTGGAGCACGGCCGCGTCGAGAAACATCTCGCGGTACAAGTCGGTCTTGACGGCGCGCTCGTCGGTCGTCGTGTCGCAGTAGAGCCCGTACTCGAGGTCTTTGAGCGAGACGCTCGAGATCTGGCCGCGCGCGAGAAAGTGGCGCATCGCGGCCGTGTTGCTCTCGTGCTTCCGGCGGTACACCGTGAGGTGGTGCTGCTTGCTCGTGTAGTGCGCGCGCCAGTCGCCGCTGCCGCCTTCGAACATTTGCTCGCTGTGGGCCCACGCGGCGTTGCTCTTGCGGAGCACGCGGTTCATCTCGACGATACACTGGCGCTTGAGCAGCTCGACCTGGTCGCGCGAGACCGAGACCTTGGGCAGGAACTCGTCGCTGAGCGGGAAGCGGCGCCGCGGGTTGCGCACCTGCACCTCGATCGAGAGCACATCGCCGGCCTGCGGGAGCAGCGTCTTGTTGGTGCTCACGGCCGTCGTCAGCAGCGTCGGGCCGGTGCCGCCGCTGTGCGAGGTCGCCGAGCTCGGCCGGCCGTCGCTGCTGCTGTTGGCGGCCTCGCGGGTTCGCGCAGATGTCGCATCCATCGTGTTCGACAGGTGGGGGCGGGGCGGAGGCGAGACGAATCGGGCGCGAGGCAAAAACCGGAATGGAAGGCTGGGGTGGTGCGAGGCGTGCGTGCAGCGAAGCCGGGCGACTTGGTGGGGCTGCAAAGGACGACCAGGGACTGTGGGGTGGGTGGGTGCGTGCGTATACGCGCGTCAAACGACCTTGCTTTGCGCGGCGAGGTCAGGTGGAAAAGGGGGGACGTCAGCACACTCGCGGGACAGCGGCCGAAATGCGAAATGAACGATGAACTATCCCTCGGAAAACCCGGCGCGCTGTGCATCCGGACCGGAAGGCGAGTGGGGCAGAGCAGGCGCGAAGACACACACACACACAGATACACACCAGCCCAGTGGCTCGGCCGTGAAACCTTGTGGGCAGTGTGCTGTACCTTCAGTGGGTACACACTTCAGGTTGCACAAGAGAGTGTGCATACGTACTCGCAAACCATGGTGCTTATCAAAGAAAACGGTCTCTCTCTTTCTCTTTCTCTCTCTCTATCTCCATTTGGCCAGCTCCCTTTCCACGCGCACAGCCCAGTGGGCTGACTGTCAACGGGTTTTCGTATCGGTGGCGCATCTTGTTCAACCAGATCCCCCACCATCGTGGTGCAGCCGACCGTGAGACAACGGTCATAGCCAACTGTCCGCCTGCTTTGAGCCACGAACTCTCTGCCTCTGCTGCATTGGCACCTAGGTCATTAGCCAGGGAATGTTGTGGGCGCCTGGAAGCCTGGAGGCTCGGAGCGTGAAGAAGAATGGCTGATTTGGGAGCTGCCAGGACATCATGTTGCACACAAACAGGGCTGCTTAAACTAAAACTTCCAAAACATGGTATAGTCATGTTTATTTCCCGTGTAGTTACATCCAAGTGAAATGAGTATACAACTTGTTTTGTGCTTCAAGTGAGTAGCTCACCGTTTTATGTTATCCAAGCCACCTGTGTCCTGACTTCTGTTTTGCCTTTCGCATGTGGTTCGTGCGATCGCGCGTGTGAGGAGACTGGCAGTGGCACGGGAATCCACGAGATGACTGGGCGTTTGTATGCCCACGTGCGACGGTCTCCCCAAAGGCAGAGGGCAGCCCCCCATCCCCAGGTGGTGGATTTGATGACCGCAATGATCACGCATAACTCACACGTGGACCGGTGTGGGTCTCACCTACGACGACGCTGGTGCGTGCAATTGCGACGGCGTTGAGTTCCGCGGGTCAGGAGGAACTTGGTGGGCGCAGCACCTGGTGGTTGCATCGGCCTTTGATGTCGGGCAGGTGGTGTTGCTGTCACCGACGATTACGGTCGCTCGTGGTGGTCGTACTTATCATGCAGAGTGGTTGCCCAAGCGGGGCCATCATGAAGTCGAGCGGATCCGCACGCACGCACGCAATTGCCCACACTCACCACACGCACTTTCTTGGTTCTTTTTTACGGGATGGGCGTCGTCGAGGACTTGAGCATGGGAATGGCCCGGCTCTCTGAGATGCCGCGATTGAGCACCGCAAGATTTCCCGAACTCATGGGGATGTCAACTGTTGACCCCACAAGATCCTGCGAGATCCCACCTCCAGTGGGAAACGAATTGCAGCCAACTCCGGCAGAGTTTCCAGGCAACAGTGGCATGTTGCGCGAGCAGGCAGAGGGACGCGCGCTGCTGAGTTTCCCGGTGTACCACGACGGCGAGTGGCACTGCAACGCGATCGATCGTGATGATCACCAGTCGGATTCGGTCCAGCTTGTGGTACAGTACCCACTTGTCGGAGAGACTCGTGACCGCGTCAAGAACGGATCAAACAAGATCGGACGGAGATCCACTGGACGTGTTCTCTACATTACGGTACGTACTAGTACAGTCGAGTCGCTGCCCTGCAGGTGCGCAACTTCCGGTTACAGCAGAACTGGACGCAATCCTTTGCCGATTTGTGTTTGTTCCGAAGGCGAAGAATTCCGTTCAGACTGCGCGTTTTGCGCAAATGCTTCCGGTAGAGAAGGTCCGTTTGAGGCGCTGATGCCGTCGAGTCAACAGCGCCGTCCTTGGTCCATCATTCAACGATCCATGGATAGTGAATGACTTCTAGTGTGCCGAGCTGTGTTGGATCTTGAATAACACTAAGAGTTACTCGAGCAGAATCGGCTTGCATATCACTGACCCTCTAGCAATTTTGAAAAACGTAGGGGATCTGGCGACAGCGGTGTCCTCTTTCTGGGCCGAATTCACTTCAGTGCGTACGCTGTCCCTCGCGATTCGTGACTGTCTTCTTCGGTGAGGCCGCGCTCGCTGAGTGCTCTTTGCATAGTTGAGATGGGCTGACGATGAGGCTCGAATCCTTCTTCTTTCGGGGATGAGGTCGAGCTTCTACGCTGAGGTCATGGTTGTCCAGGATCTGAACCGCTCGCTCCCTTTAAAAAGGCTAGCAAACCCGACGCTCTCGAGTTCCGGTAAACAGATCTAACCATGGGGCCATCATACTCAGTGAGGCGACCTCGGAACCATTGGGCTTCAATGGTGACCCTGAGAGCGATTTCCCATTTTGAAATGTGAATGAACGTACTGTACCTACTGTAATACATTTATGTAGGTTCCGAATCGATGCTGCGTTTGTCGCTAGAAAGAGGCGGGGCGGAGCGGGTCGTCTCGACGCGACTTCTGGGTGGCAGTGTATCCAGACACCGGGGCGACGAGAGTCTCGCTCCCGACTAAACATGAACCCTGCAGCACCCAACATAATCCACAAGGAAGGCTTCCATCTGGATCGCCCGTCTCCTTGAGGGTAAGTACGCAATGTTTTTTGTATCTTCTAGAGACGCCTGTTCGAATCGCATCTCGTCGGAGCGGCGGGAGCCGCGTCACATGTGGAAAGACCATGTTGAGAAAACGCGAAGAGATCAATGTTCTGTTGTTACGAATGACATTCTGGTGGAACCTCCCAACAACGAGTATCAGCTCGAGTCGCGTCGGATCGTCGGATCTTTGTGCTCGTCGTAGTCGCGCGAGAGATAGTCGACGTGGACAAACGCGCGCTCCACATTGTCGAGCTCCTCGACTTTGTGCTGCAGGGCGAGGCTAATGTCGTGGGCCTCGCGCACGCACATCGTGGCCGGCAGGATAACCTCGAGCTCGACAAGGTAGTTGTTGCCAAAGTGGTACGCGCGCACGATATCCGACTTCATCTGTGGATGGTGGACATCTGCGAGGTCCCGGATCTGCTCAATAAAGTCCGGGTCGGCGCCTACGTAGTGAACAACGTCAGAGCGAACTACCACTAGTTACTCAACAAGGAAGAGGTGGCAACCGTACGCAGTCCGATGAGCCGCTCGACCTGTTCCTTGCCCGTCTCGAGCCAGCTCAAGCCAATGTACACGGAGATCGCGATCGCGCCGACCGAGTCAAGGAACCACAAATCGCGTCGGTAGTGCGCGATGAACGAGGTCGCGACTGCGACCGAGTTACTGAACACGTCATTGCGATGGTCCTGCGCGAGCGCGTCGGCAGATGAAGAGTTGGTCGCGATGCGCGAGCAGACCCACCACAGCACGAGCTTGATAGCGATCGCAAAGATCAATACGGCCACCGTGATGGGCGTCATGTCGAGATCTGGGAGCGCGCCGCCAAAGCCCGTGACCAATGTCTCGATGGATTTTTGAACGACCTCAATGGCTACAGTAGAATGGGGTGAGTGCCCCTTCGAAATAACAAAACGTACCCCCGAGTCATCGGAAATCCTACCTGCCATGCCCATGAGTGTCGCGGAGACCACCACGGCGATCGGCTCCAGACGGCGCCGGCCGGCTGGGTAGTTGACGTTGGGCGTGTGCATGTGCTTGTCCGAGTACCAGAAGAGCCACTGCGACGTGAGGTCAAGGATCGAGTCCACGAGCGACGAGAGCACGGCGAGCGAGCCGCTCACGAGCGCGGCGTACGTCTTGGCCACGGCGAGCACCTTATTGTACCGTCAAAGTCCCACCAACGTCAGCTGTCCATCGCTCTACACGCCGACACTAGTGTATTTACGCACCACGTTGATGGCGAGCGAGGCGCGGATCGCGGTCTGCACTTTGGCCGACGCCGCCGGCGCCATGCGCTCGAGCTCCGAGGCGCTCTGCTGGCGCAGCAGCGCGTGGGCGACCTGCGACCGGCGGGTCTCGCGCCGCGAGCCCTTGCCGGGCGCGCCGAGGCTGCCGTCGCTGTGCGTGGCGTCGGCGTCGCGCAGGAACGCGATCGCGTGGTCGCCGGGGATCGCGCCGTAGTTGCGCGGGCTCGCGCTGGCCGCGCGGCCCTGCTTGCGCAGCAACGCGATGCGCGTCGTGTCGGCCATGAGGAGCGTCGTCACGGTCTCAGAGTGGGGAGACACGAGTGGCGTGAGCGGGCGGACCACGCGCAGAAAGTCGGGCGCCGTCGGGCGCAGCATGCGCCGGCCACCAGCAGCGGCGGTGGGTGGGTGGACGAGGCACCGAGGGGCTCCCCTCGAGTTGTGGCCAACGGGCGGGCTGTTTCTGAGATCTTCAAGAGCTCCACCCCAGCTGGACGGGACGGCCAGCGACATGCATTCCCGAAATGGTGCGCTAGCGCAACATAGCATTGGCGTTACTTCAGGTCGTGTGGGCCACACAAATAGGCAACTTCGACATGCCACGTCTCAGATGGATGATGATACAAGACAACAACGATCTCTTAGACCGTGGAGGGGCCCGTGGGTGACGCCAAGAGCGAGAGCCTGCGTGGGGAGAGCGCGTCCACCGAGGCACGACGCACGGTTAAGTCCTTGTGGAGATCGGCGTCGCGCGCCTGGTAGTCGATCCGCACGAACGCGCGCTCGACGGCGCCGAGCTCCTCGACTTTTTTCTGGAGCTCGAGCACGATGTCGCGCGACTCGCGGATGGTCATGGACTCGGGGAGCACGACCTCGAGCTCCACGAGGTAGTGGTTCCCAAAGTGGTAGGCGCGCACGACGTCCGACTTCATGAGCGGGTGGTGGAGATCGACGAGGACACGCACTTGCTGGATAAACTCTGGATCGGCGCCTGACAAGAGTATTCGCCAAGAGTTCGTCAGAATCCAACTACACCGCAAGCCACAAGGTTAACTTAAGAACGTACGAAGCCCAATGAGCCGTTCGACTTGTTCGTTCCCAGTCACGAGCCAGCTCAAGCCAATGTACACGGAGATCGCGATCGCCCCGAACGGGTCGAGAAACCACAGGTCGCGATGGTAGTGAGACATAAGCGACGTCGCGACGGCAACAACGTTCGCAAAGACGTCGTTGCGATGGCTCTGGGCGAGCGCGTCCGCCGACGGCGAGAGAGCGGCGATCCGCGAGCAGTACCACCAGAGGCCAAGCTTGATCACGATTCCGGCGACCAAGATACCCACTGCGAGTGGCGCCATGTCAAGGTCCGGCAGGAGGCCATTGAAGCCATCGATCAGAGTCTCGATCGATATGTCCACGACTTCCACCGCTGGTTTGACGTGAGCCCCAAGCAAAATATTCAGTGATGCGGAAAAGCACATCGTGCACGTGGATGTACGTACATGCCATCCCCATGAGCGTTGCCGTGATGACGACTGCGATGGGCTCGAGGCGGCGGCGTCCGGCAGGGTAATTTTCGTCCGGCGTGTGCATGTGCTTGTCCGCGTACCAGAAGAGCGCTTGTGCTGTGAGGTCGAGCATCGCGTCCACGAGCGACGACAGCACGGCGAGTGAGCCGCTGAGAAAAACAGCGTACGCGTTTGCGACAACAATCAACTACGCACAGTCATCCCGAGCGTGAGAACTTCGACTCTAGCAGCTCCTTTGACCAGTTCGTACGTACAAAGTTTACGCCGACCGAGGCTCGGATCGCTGTCTGCACGATCGCAGACACCGCCGGCGTCGTGCTTTGAGTTTCCTCAGCGTTGTGCTGGAACAGCAACGAGTGTGCGACCGGCGAGATGTGGCCACGAGGGCTCCCGTTCTTGGGTGAGTAGTTCTTGTGGGAGTCGTTGCTACCGCTATCAAGCTTGTCAGGCGCGTCGACTGGGCTTACAGCGCCATGGTCGGTGGGATTTGCCGGGCGAGGAGCGTCCGTGCTTTTGCTGCCATGCGGTGGCACCTTCACGGTGAGCGTGTCAGGCATGAAGCCACGAGTGGAGGCACACAAAACGTTCCGCGAGTATGGCTGCTGTGATCGATCCGCCCAACAACCGATTGCCTCTGACAAGCAGGCCGCCCCGCGGTCGATTGCTGCGCGGAGTGCGATTGGTGTGTTTCCACCAGTACACCAATCGCTCGGAATCTTTCCCAAGAGTCACCATGGAGCGACTGTTCACAATGCACTCGGAGCCGCTCGTTGTTGAATAAGCCTTCGACGCTGGCTAACCATCATTCGCGAGCACAGAGTTGAATACGTGGTCCCAAATGTCATTTTGTTTGGGCATCCTAATCGGCATGCCTGTTTCGAGCATGAAGACAGTTTGTCGAAGAAGACACCATAGATGATCCTCAATTCACGTCCAGTATCCAAACGTCTACAGAAAAGCCGTATCGGGCGTCATCAGACTGATGTCTTGCGAGGTGATGGTGGGTCGGTGGAGTCGCGGCGCACAGTCGGGTCTTTATGCTCGTCATAATCTCGTGCCTGGTAGTCGACATGGACGAACGCACGCTCGACGCTGTCCAGTGCCTCGACTTTCTGCTGGAGCTCAATCACAATGTCGTGGGCCTCGCGGACGTTCATGGTCTCGGGCAGCACAACCTCGAGCTCGACGAGATAGTGGTTGCCGAAGTGGTACGCGCGTACAACATCCAACTTCATGAGCGGGTGGTGGAGGTCCACAAGATTGCGAACGTGGTCGATGAATTCCGGGTCAGCACCTTTGAGGGCAGGAACGAGAGTACACACATACAACAGTCGTTAGAGGATAGTAGGCTAGAAGCGTCCATACCGGCGATCGTACGGAGTCCGATGAGTCGCTCAACTTGCTCGTTCCCGGTCGCAAGCCAGCTGTAGCCAATGTATAGAGAGATCGCAATCGCGCCAAACGAATCGAGGTACCACAAACTACGGTCGTAGTGCGCGATCAGCGATGACGTGACCGCCAACGAATTGCTCAAGATGTCGTTGCGGTGGTCCTGTGCGAGTGCGTCGGCCGATGGTGACGTCTTGGCGATGCGTGCGCACACCCACCAGAGACCTAGTTTGATGGTGATTGCCGAGAGTAGGATCCCGACAGTGAGCGGCGTCATCGCCAGATCTGGTATCGCACCGTCAAAGCCATCGACCAATGTTTCGATGGATTTCTGAACGACTTCG
Source organism: Pythium rishiriense (assembly GCA_023335895.1). NCBI lineage: Eukaryota > Oomycota > Peronosporomycetes > Pythiales > Pythiaceae > Pythium > Pythium rishiriense. Next base: position 23,073 of record JAADVT010000280.1, read on the forward strand.
ATGGCTATGTCCAGACCACGGTAAGTTTGTCATGAAAATCGCACACCTCAATAGGGTAATGTGAGAGAGCACTTACCCGCCATGCCCATGAGTGTCGCCGAGACAACGACTGCGATCGGCTCGAGGCGGCGCCGTCCAGCTGGGTAGTTTTCGTCCGGCGTGTGCATGTGCTTGTCCGCGTACCAGAAGAGCGCTTGCGACGTGAGGTCGAGGATCGAGTCCACGAGCGACGACAGCACGGCGAGCGAGCCACTCGTCAGTGCCGCGTACAAATTCCCGATCGTGATAAACTATACCTCCCCCAGGACGCAACCGTTAGACCATCCGAAACCCGCGGGTGTCATCGAATCGGCACGCACCACATTGATGAACAGCGAGGCCTTGATCGCCGTCTGCACGCTGGAAGTCACCGCCGGTGGGGCGGTCTCGAGCTCCACCACGTCCTGTTGGACCAGCATCGAGTGCGCGACCAGCGACCGGCGCTGCCGAGGCCCTTCGCTCTTGGTCATGTCTGTCTCGTGCGCCATGTCCACCTGGTGGTGGTGGTGGTGGTCGCCGTGGGGCTTTTGATGGACTTCGCTGTGGCCGATTGAGTCGTAGTTCGTCGGGTTGGCGCGCCGCGCCACGGCGGCACCTTTCTTCGGGTTCAGCTTCGCGCGCGCGTCGGGCATGGTGAGGTCGCTACAGATCGCCCTGTGTGGTACTGATCCCGTCGAGTGGAGCGACGGCCGAGAGAGGATCTTTCCCAACAGTCGCTCTGGTCTTGTCTTCCATCACCTTCGGATGGAATGGCTTCAACTGGTCGGCTATGTTGCACCAACGCACCATAAGCAGGTCTCTATGTAGCGTGGGCCACGTAAAATAACTCTTCGTACTTTAGACAACATCTACAGTACCATCCCGCCATCCAAAGTTTCCTCGCTTGCATTGCCGTGAATGGAGGAGAGCCCCGTCACGCGCCGCCCGCTGAGTGTCTCGGTGTGTGTACCCCCGCCATGTTCGTGCTCACGCGCATCTCGGACGTGATCCCCGTGGCGCCGGACCTCTTCGAGGAGGACTACCAGAAGGTGCTGGTTGAGGAGATCGACCGCAAGTACGCCAACAAGGTCATCGCCGACGTCGGGCTCTGCGTCTCGATCTACGACTTTGTCCACATCGGCGATGCGTTCGTCCACCCGGCGGACGGGACGTCCCACTCGCAGGTCGAGTTCCGCATGGTCGTGTTCCGGCCGTTCGTCGGCGAAGTGCTCAAGGGCCGCATCGTGAGCTGCAACGAAGAACACATCCGCGGTGAGGAAAACACGCGGACCCGTGAGAGAGGGAGCAACGGGGGCTGACGGGACCGAATGTGTTTTTTTGGGGTGCAAAGTGTCGATGGATTTCGTGCAGGACATCATCATCCCGTCGTACGCCATGCAGACGCCGTCCTACTTGTACGTTTCCGTGGAGATGCAAGGGCGATGGGTGACGGTCTGACCTCATCGATGTGTGGTGTACGTGGATGGTGGGTGCTGCAGCGACACGGCCGAGCGGCTGTGGGTGTGGAAGTATTCGGAGGGGAACGGTGCGTCCATGGTCGCTCTACGCGGGTGTATGTGATTGAGCCCGGGGCCTGACGTCTCGGTTGTCGACCCTACAGAAAAGTTTTACATGGACCTCCATGAGGAGATCCGCTTCCGCGTGACCAACATCAACTTCACACGTGTGACCAAGACGGCCCACGGCATCCAAGCGACGACGACCGAGGCCAGCGACAAGACCGAGGGCACGCGCAACGCCGGAGACATGCGCCAGTCGCTCGCACGTGGACGCTCGGCGAGCGTCGACCTCTCGGATTCCGATCCGACACCCTCCGCTATCCACATTCTGGTGCGTGCTGGCCACGGTCTGGACATCTCACCACTCACACGACTGACGTCGAGCGTGCCAATAAATGTGCAGGGAACGATCGATGAAGATGGATTGGGACTTTCTTCGTGGTGGACATAAGCCGTTTGCTGCCCTGTGCATACAGTACTTCGGCAACCTTTCGATAGAATCAAGGTGTATTTTTTTCTCGCAATGTGCTCATCGTATGTGTGAAATTTTACAAATAGTTGTAGGGTCTCGGCAAACGGCACGCGAAGGGTCACCGCTCCGTGCGGAAATCAACCAACTGGACAATCGTTCTTACCTCTCTCGGCTACGTGGACCCGTATGCCAACCCCCACCCGCGAGACGACTGAAAAGCTCGGTGAATCATGCACAAATCACCTTCAGATGCTGCCCAAATGCTCAAGTCTCGCGCTGAAGTGCAACTGCTGACGGTGCTCAACCAGAACAAGGCAAAGAGCGCGTCCGGATACTTGCAAGTCGAGCAGCAGCGAGTGGAAGATGAGGAACAAGAGCAGCAAAAGCGCCAGACGGCGCAAAACCTCAAGCAGTTTCGCATCGGTGCTGGAAAGAATGCGCCGCCGCCCAGCGAAGCGGACGAGATGGTCGCAGCCGTGAGGAAATTGGAGCATCATGTTGTGGCTTCAACGCCAGAGATGCCAGAGGAAGTAGAAAAAGGGAAAGGCTCGGTTGCCTCTACGAACCAGATCGAGCTCAACGCGATTCGCCGGCGTGAAACCCACATGGAGGCACTGCGCCAGTACACAGAGAGCGTGAAAAACATCAGCGAGGAAATCGAACAGGCGATTATCGTCAAAGCCGACACTATCAAGGAGGCTCTGTCTTCACTAGACAACGAGCTCGCCAAGAAATCCGCGGAGTTGGTCAACGACGCGTTGCTGCTGAAGTGCGAGCACAACGACGTTCTCGCCATGTGGGCATCTATCCAAGCGACATGTGAACGTCGCACAAAGGCGATCGACGATTTTGGCGAGCAGTTAGAGCTGATTGAAAGGTCGCGAGTTGAGCGTGTTGGTGCAGGACTCAAATTGCTGACCAAGATCTTGATGGACACGGCCCACGCATTACCGCCCGAAGTTGAGCGGATCATCGAAGCTGAAGCATACGAACTAAATGTGGTCGTGATCTCAAACCGACGAGCGTACGCAGACTTGATCACAAGAATGGCAACCCGCGACGTTGATGTGTTCGTACAAAGCCGGCTTCAATGGGAATCAGGCCAAGTGCGGTGGCGCCGACTCCGCCACGATGATGCTATTCGAAGGTTTCACGAAACTATCGGCTCACCACTGTTTACAGACCCCAGTGAGAGACAAATTACCATGACTCAACTTCGCTCGTTCCAAAAATCAATCCATGACGAGAAACGAGTGTCAGCTCTGCTCAAGCTTAGAGATGCGGGTGCCGACCTTTCCTCTCATCAGGTCCAACTTGTGTTGGCAGATCTGGCAGAGACACAGCGCATGGAAGAGGAGAAGAACGCTTGCTATTTCAAGGAGTTGACTTATCTGCACGATGATAAAGTGCGTGAGGCACAGCTTCTACGTGAAGCGCTTAGACTAGAACTCCACGGATTCGGTTCGCTTGCCCATGAGGGTGATATCCCGTTCTCCCGAGAAAGACTCGTTGGGTTATTGTGTGACGAATCGCTCGAAGACTTTTTCCGCATGGCTGGCGGTCTCAAAGGTGAGCTCGATACCATCGCCAAGAAGCTTGATATCTCAGAGCTTATTTACCAAGCAAATCTGGCGCCTCTACGAGTTTCGGTGGGTGTTTTACTCAGCGCACTTCCATTGGAGGCCATCATGGAGAGTCAAGGGAAGGGCGCCGAACGGAAAGCCGTTCAGGCAACCATCGACAAAATGCGTAAGGCTGCGAAAAGTGAGATCGTGGGACTTCTACCGACTCTCCAGACGCAAGTTACGATGTTGCTTAACTTGGCGGGCACGAGCGATGTTTTCAAGGCTGAGATGGAAGATGTCAGCGAGCAGCTTCGCCTGATCATGGACGAATATGCAGCACTATCTACGGAGAGCGAAACAGGCTCATCAGATCCACGAGAAACCGCAACCGATGCGTCGATGACGCAAGCTATCGCTCATTCACAGATTCCTGGAACGTCACCTGGAAAGTCTCTCACTTCCGCGTCGTTCGCCACCACGAGCTCTGCCTCTCTCACCAGTGAATCCAGTTCCAGCTCCATCGATCTCCAAGCTATTCGAAAGGTGCAGCGGCGACTTGGTACATTGGTGTATGCGACTGAACTTAGCCCGTCATTCCAGGAGCACCTGGCTTTCGTTGCTCATCAACTTGATCTCCAGCTCCATGCGAATGAGGTCGTTGATCAGGTGATTGCTTCAAGCTGCGACGAGCATTTAGCAGCGCGCGAAGAAGAAAGCAAACTGTTTCTCAAGCATATCGGACAAAAAGTGGAACATCAGAGTCAGGTCCTGCACGATCAATGTGAGCGACTCGCCAAGTTTTTCTTACGAGTTTCAAAGAAGATGGAAGAAGGCGAGGATCGTATTCGATTCGTGAACCTCAGCGTCATGGACTTGCTCGACACTCTCCAGGACAACGATCAAGAGGCTAATGCCGAACTGGAGGCCCAGTACACGTCGAGTTGTGCACGGTTACGCCACGCCCCAGACAGTACGGTGCTTCAAGATGAGTTTGAAAAAGCTACAGATTTACTCCAACAGCTCGAGGTCTCTTATCGACTCTACCAAAAGCGCGTATCTCTCGCGGCCCAGAACCATGTGGTTGCAACGAACAAGCAACACGATAGTTTTTTGTTTCAGCAATGCTCGCTCTTTGGTTTGGTACCACCCACTGCGTTCGAACCATTCGACGTGGAGCACTTTTTGAGTGTCAAATTTATCGATGACGCTACTCTTCCGAAGCCCCCAGCTGCAGTGGAAGTGTCGACAGGCGAGCATGCGGACGCCCAGTCCTCAGGTGAACCGTCTAGCCAAGCTGGGAACACTCAGCAGCACAATTCTAAAGCCCCCGCTCAAAACCTCAATACCTCATCGAAGGATAAAGCTCAACCAGCGGCCAAGGAGAAGAAAGTAAAGGGTGTCGTGGTTGAATCCAAAGAGGTGACACCACCACCAAAGGATCGATTTAAAACGACGTCAGGGCTTGAACTCGACTATCAGTTGATGATTCCAGAGCTTGTACATAAAATCCTCACTGAGCGAAGTACCGAGAATGGTGAAAACGCGCCTGATGCGACAGAAAACGTGGATGCTGTACCGCAAGAGAGTGGCACTGCTGCTTTGGGAGAGACACCTCCTCCTGGCGATGAGACTCCGGTGGAGGAGACAGCCGAAGAAGTGAGTCGCCGCGAGGCGCGCGACGCTCGCCTCAAACAGGTGGATGAACAAGCGTCACGTGATTTCCTCTCCCTCCAGATTGAGGACGCACTCAAAGACGAGCTTGTGTCTCGATTCCGAGAGGCTGTCATGACCAAGTTTGATATCAATTTGAAAGCCCACGTATTGTCGGCAACTGAGACGCAGGCCCAACGACTCCAGGAATGCAACTTGTTACTCGAGGAGCGACTTCGCATGCATTGGCCACGTAAAGGGCGTCTGGATGTCCAAATCTACCAGCCTCGCATTGGTGAGCTATACAGCCATCGCCAGCGGTATGAACGCCATGTTCGTTCCATGACATCAAAAGTCGAAACTCTTCAGACCGCGTTTGAGAAGCATGTATCTGCTTCTCAAGCCTACTTGGACGATGTCCGAGTGAAGCAGTTGACTTTCCAAGCGCAGCTTCCGATGCAACAGTCTCTTGCAGCGCTGCAGGGACTGGAAGTCAAGTCGAAAAAATTGCTGAGCGCGTGCCGCGCTGAAAGTGAGGAAAAGATAGGAAGAATGAGATCTATGACCGCGAATGATCTCTCTGTGCTGACCTCGCTCGCCCAAGACTATATCCGTGTGTGCTCCTCCCAAGTCTTCCCGGACTTGACAAGTTGTGAAGTCATCAGCGGGTGCGATTTCCATCCAGACGAGGTTGCTATAATCGAGGCAAAGATCCAGGCCGTGGAGGCGAAACTCCGTCAAGTGTTTGACAGTCGAGATGCAATAATCCATGAAGTCGTAGAGACGCAGCGTGTTGTACTAGCGGCTGGAGAAGAGTTCAAGAACCGATATCAGTCGTGTCTTCAGAGTCTTTCGATGAGGGAGGGATTAGGTCAGAAGTACGGGCTACCACGACGCAGCGCACAGGAGCGATACCGCTCAGAGACCACGCGAGCTGACGAGCTCTCCGCCAAGATCGACGATCAACTTGCGAGTCTCCAATCGATTGTGGAAAACAAACAGACCGTGAAAATGCTGCGACTGCCTGATGATGACGTCGCGACCCAAATCGTGCACTTGCTTCTCCGGCTTCGCGCCAAGATCTATTATCGTGGAAAATACTTTGACTTTCTCAAAAACGCGAGCCAGCTCGAGCCGTTACCCGTCAACTACGATGGTGGGGGAGTTCCCAATCGTCCAACAACCACAGATCGAGAGACGGTCGATGAGGAGTACCTAAAGCCACCCCAGCTCCAGTTTCTTGAGTTCGTCAAGCAGGTCGCCACCAAGTGTCGAGAGGACACACGTCAACTGTATCAGCAAGAAGGCAAACTCGAGGAACTGCCAGCATCAGGTGTCCCTGTTGCGCTGGAGGAGTATCTTGCGAGCTTGTCCGAGAAGGCTCGGGCCTACGTCATGCAGCAAGAGCTCAAGTACCGTGAACAGGTCGATTGCTTTGGTGAGCTGCTCGCGCTTGCCCCTGAGGTTGCCCTCCAAGACCACCTCAGCCGTTCCCGAGAGAGCGTCTCCAGATCCACCGTCTCAACCCACGAGGACTTGGTGCACCAGTACCACCAATGGATGGATCAAAAGAACCGAAACACGGTTGACTTGCGGCCAGACTTGTGCAGCCCAAACAATGCACAACAGCTCCAAGTACTGTGTGATCGCGAAGCAAACCGCTCGGACACGACGCTTGCTGGACTACGTGGCTGCCGAGCCAGTATCTTTGAGAAGGTATCACAGTCATCGTCCGACTTTGAGAAAGAGCTCTTGGCGATGTGCAAGACCTTTGTCCTCATTCTCGACTCGAGCGTGATGACGCTTGATGACCTTAAGCCGTTCAGCGGGGAAGACCTTCCAAAATTGAAGCGCAAAACTCTCAAGCGACTTCGAAAGTTGGTCCGCATCGAAGAGTTTGGGGACCCACGCGAGGTCAAGCGAACAGACGAGGAGATGAAGAAGTTGACGTCCCTCCAGGAAGTGCCTCGATTCCCGCGACGCGCGTGGCCGGGCATCCCATCCTTTGGCAGCCACGCGCGGTGGGAGCTCAAGCGGGCTGAGTTGGCCAAGGACGACGACGAGATGGGTGCTTCCGCACACTCTTCACTCGCCGCGATACCGGTCGTACGGACAGTAGACGGCGACGGGGCGTGCACCGCGTTGCTGACCCACGCGCATCGCTGTCTTATCCATGCGCGTGATGAAGTGTACGCCGCCTACGAGGCGTTCAGCAGCTCCCACAGCCAGAAACTGTTTGCTGATCTCCAAGAAAAACTCCGCGACGAGGTCAAATGGACCGAGAGCTGGCGACTCGGCATCGATAAGCTGCGTCAACAGAAACGCTCGAGCACTGCGTCGCCGCCGGAGACCCACTCGACTTGAGTGCAACCAGAGTGTAGCCATGTCTGTAGCTGATTCGCCCCATATCTGAATCTGATACGTCGCATTGTGTTCTCACTTTTGTGGTGGCAATAAGCATCCCCACACCACGAAATGCTTCGCTTGCGAGTCGCCGCGCAGTTGCCGCGAGGGGCGCTCAGGACGGCTCGCTCATTTGGCTCCATCGAGGGTGCTGGACAGAACGTCTCTCCACTCGCGTTTGTCGACGCATCGGCTCAGGTTAGTCTCCTCATAACGGATACCTTGATGATTGATTCCTCGTCGCGAAAAGATACCTGGTGATGTGTTGGTAGCTCGGCCAGCGCTGTCGCATCGAGCCGTTCGCGTATGTGGGTGCGGACGTCGTTCTCGGTGACGACGTGGTTGTCTCGTCCCACGTGACGCTCCAGAACTGCCGCATTGGGAGCCACGTCGTGATCCACCCGGGCGTGCGTGTCGGGCAGGTGCGTGGTCGTGCAAGTTCAGTTGGAGGTCCCGCGTTGTGGTGCTGACCGAGGAATCAAAAACGTCCGACCAGGACGGGTTCGGATTCAACCTGGCGGCGAGTGGCGACCACTCGAAGAAGCCACAGGAGCTGCTCGTGGAGATCCACGACCACGTCGAGATCGGCGCCAACTGCACGATCGACCGCGGCAGCTGGCGCAACACCGTGCTCGGCAAGGGCTGCAAGCTCGACAACCTGATCCAGATCGGCCACAACGTGCAGCTCGGGTCCGGATGCGTCATCGCCGCGCAAACGGGCATCGCTGGTAGTACGACTGTGGGGAGAAACGTGCATATCGGTGGCCAAGTGGGCATCGCGCAGCATCTCGAGATCGGGGATAACGTGCGCATTGCGGCCAAAAGCGGTGTCATGCACAACCTTGCCAGCGGAAAGACCTACGGAGGCACCCCAGCGGTACCGCTCATGGAGTTTCGACGACAGATGGCGTTCATGCGAAGTGCCGGCAAGAAGACCCCGAGCGAGGAAGGCACAGAGAAATAGATTGATGACAAATGGAACCCACGTGGACAAGAGCAAACACGCCCGAGGGGGCTTAGGCCTGGGCCTTTTCGGCCAACGCCTTGGGCTGCGGCTTCAAGATGAGCAGGATGATCGCGAGCAGCTTCTCGTAGGTTACAAGCGAGATCGCGGCGGTGAGCACCGTCTGCAACAGCTTGGCCTCGAGACCAGCGAACCAACCCGGGATGCCGTCGTCCTTGTAGATCTGTGTGAGACATGCGATAATCCCGTCGCTGCGCGGCGCAGGCTTGGACGGGTCCGCGTTCGCGGCCGACGTCTGCTGCTTTTGCTGGACGCGCATGAGCGACTGCGCGACTTGGAGCGGGTACGTCACGACCGTCGTGAGCGACTTGGCGAGCGCGCCGAGCACGAAAATCTCCATGGCGCTGAAGCCCGCGTTCGGGATGCCGGCCTTTGCGCGGCGCAGCTGGATCGCGGTCTTCATGCGCTCGTAGCTCACGTAGTGGATCACGGGGTTGCTCACGAGAATGAGCGACGCGAGCGTGCCGTTCCAGAGCGAGAGCAGGCCCTCGGACCGGATGATCTGGAGCATGCAGTCCACGACGCCGCTGTACTTGGCCGCGTCCTTGGCCTTGAGGCGCATGTTGGCGACCCAGAGCGGCGCCGTCGCGTAGACGTTGATCACGCCGGCCACGCACGAGAGCACGAGGTTTTGGACGGGCGTGATGACGTTGCTGCCGGCCGGGTACCGCACCGGGTCGAGCGCGTGGAGCTTCTTGAGCAGCGCCGACTTGAGACCGTTGTAGCTACTCGCGCGTGGGTGACACGGGTTAGACTCGAGAGCCACTCGATAGACTTGTTACAACAGACTCACCAGAAAAAGTAGACAAAGTTGGAGCCGCCGAGCGCGACTTGCGTGGACACGTGGCCCTGGTACACGCGCCACTTTTGCTCCTTGAGGATCGCGAGCGCCTGCACCCAGAAGCTCTTGCTGCGCGCGGCCTTGCGGCGCTTCTCTTCGTCTTCATCGGCCGACGGCGGCGCCTGGCGCTCCACTTGATCCGCCAGAACGTATCCACCGCGGTTAGACGTATGGATCTTTTTGTTCCACAACCACGGTCCGCGTAGTTAGGCTAAGACCACAGCGTACCTTGCATGATGGTCTTGATCTGGTCAAGCGGGTACAAAACGCCCATGGCCAATGCGCCTCCCTGTACAGCATCCACCTTGAGTGTTAAGCCCAGTGTCGGTCTAACAAGCCAAGATCGGTAGGCTCGAAACGCACGAGGCTGCCTGCGACGCCATGCGCTAAGGTCTCCATGGTTGATTTTCTTGCGTGGGGTGCTTGCGGTGTTTGCTGCTCTTGTTGTGTTTCCGCCGCTACGGTCGCCGGCGCCCCGTCAGGTCCGACACCTTCGTTGAGCTGTGTTCATGTCAACACCAGTTGAAGCAGTGCAAAGTGTTTACCTCGACATTTAGATCGTGCTAAGTTCGCAACGATAGTTTATACCAATCACAATGGATGACTGTGCGATCTGCATTGGAAATCTAGGTTCGATCCTTTCCGGAAAATTGAGAAAGCCAAGGCACCATCTGGTCGGCGGAACCCGGGAAACCCAAGCAAAGCCCATGCTCGAAGCCTGAGCTCGATCCGCGAGGCATCCCACTGTCAGCAGTGGCTCCTTTCCATTGGCGATGCTTTTTGATCCAACACGCGCTTTGTGAGGACCTCGGGAAGAGAGGCCGAGTCCCTCTTCAAGAGGACCATCCTCCTCACACATCCGAGTGAGCTGATCAGGTCCACCCGCACTCGTCACGACTGCCGCGGGCTCTATCCCACGGGAATCCCCCCACCGCCACACCCCGTGACCCAGAGAAGCATTTGTGCTGGAGGTGTCGACTGGACACGGCCGTTCCGGGGGGAACGAATGTAGGATGCCAGTTCCGAACCCATTACGCGCCGCAGACCGTGAAGCCAGGGCGGATTGCAACACACGCACGCTGTACTGTATCGCGTGTGTGGGACACGCCCACTGACTGACTGCTCCCCGTGCCCCGAACGAAAACCCCGCCACCAGCGAGAGAGTTGAAGCGAGCAGTGTGATTGTAGATCGCGAAGCTGGGCACGACCGATTATGTAAATGCTTTGTTGTACACAGTACACAACATAACAAAGCACGTAGTCTGCGCGGGACACGGATGAGTGTTTGAGTCGTCTTCAGATCGTGTCGCCAACGATCATACCAGTAGTTTGATTGAATGTCCAGTGCAAAGTCGAGAAATTCGGTCCGGAATGGTCGGTGAGGCGATTCGTCGCCACAAGTCGTTGGCTCGTGTGACCGACAAGTGCCCCGGACCCACACATTCTCAGCACACACGCGTGGGCTGCCACAGAAAGTCAAGGACATCACAGTTTGTACCACCACAATCTGGTCGCGTGCGTGACAAGGTTGGATTCCATAAACAGAAGCAAGCACCCCGACCGGCTGTTCGCTACGTTTTGTGGCTTTCCTCAAATCTTTCGCGCTTGGAACCAAGTATTGACGTTTGTATCAACCCGCGTTCCTCCTCTCCAATCTCACCGAATGATGGTTAGAGCTGCATTTTTATACGGTTTTGATATGGGGAAATTACTATCTGGTACCCTAAGTTAACCAAAATTTACTAACCAGTACCCTCCCTTTTGCAGCTTCACAAACCAGTACCCTGCACCAAGCAACCGGTATGGTACCGGTTTTGTGAAAAACCAAGAGGGAGGTGA